>PVKM010038526.1:0-14077 GCA_004027735.1 Carollia perspicillata
ACCCCCCATGGCTAAGGCTGAGTGAGCAACCTTCAGACTGTGAGCCACTAAGGAGACAATGCTTATCTTCCTGGCAGGAACCCTGCTTCTACCTCATCCCTCTCTGGCCCCCAATGCTCGGTCAGTTAGTCAATGATGGGTAAGACCCCTCAGAGGGGGGACAACCTAAGCCAGACAGGATCACTTGGGAGGCCCTCAAGGAAGGACTCAGGGGGCTGCAGCAAAGAGGGGGTGATGGATCCTCGCTCCCTGGCTATTCTGACATAGCCTGAGTCCTCATTCTGTCTGCAAGAAGTCTCCTAATCTCTTGGCTGCCTTACTTCCCCTGCCTGACTTAAGACTGAGACAATGCTTAAGCCTGAGACAATGCTGGTCATGGGTACCACCCTGTGCTGGAAAGGGTGGGTTCCCTAGGGCAATCAGGCCTAAGAAAGAATATGTAAAATCCTGTGAAACCTGCTTTGTTTAGAATGCTCTCAATTAAATAAGGGTAGAAGCAAGGAGTGAGTTTGTTCCTCAAAGTTTTATGGCTCTTTAGCTATCTGACCCTTACTTAAAAAAGGCCCTCAGAGTTCTTTGTTATCTATTGTTTGACCCTTACTGCCTGACAATGATTAATGAGCTTTACCTGCATTTCTGTGCAAAACAAACCCAGTAAAAGCCCATTGAGGAAAAGGCTCTTGGCCCTTCTCTTTTGAGAGATCGACCACCTTTCCTCCCCAAGAAGATCATGTCTTGGTAGCATTATTTTCATCTGTGGAGGACGGCGGGAGGGGGGGCACTCTACAGGCAGAACCCCCCCACACACCTGAGTACAAGAGCCTGATAGAGGAGGTGGTTGGGGGTGTGGTCTCTTGTTGAATGGTTTGCATGTGAAAAAACACTTGACAAGTGAGTCCTTTACTATTTCCAGGAATTGGCTGGACCTGGTAGAGACAGTCCCTCCAGGGTCAGCAAGGCTTCAAGCATTAGAGATGAATGGTTAATATACCCTACCTACCAGAAAAAAAATATGAGGCTTTATGAATAATTGTTTATAAACCAAGTATGAATGTTTTGATGATCAATTACAGTGGAATAGCAGTCAGAGTGGCACCAGAGAAACAAAAGAAATAGGAGATAAATGGAGAGAGAGAGAAATAGAGATAAAGGTAGAGCTAGAGCTGGAAGGAGGAAGAGAGAGGAGGGAGGCAGAGGGAAAGGGAAGGGGAGGGAGGGAGAAGGGTTATAAGTATAGGTAATCAATAAATACTGAATAGTGATAATAATCAACAAATACTGAATAGTTATAATATTCTGTATTTGATAGATGGTTCTCTTCTTTCTTCAACCCTCTGTGCTTATGTATTTTATTTTTCAATAGAGGAATTCATTTTTTCAGTTAGAGAGAACTGTATTATTATAGTTAAATATAACTAATCCAGGTATTCATCAGTACCCAAACAGAATCATTATTGAAAAAATAAAATAAATAATAAAAACAGAGTATCTTATTAGAGATAAATAAAGCTCACTATCTAATTGAATATTTGTCTCATATCAACCAAAAATTTTCCTAACAATTGATCTGAACATTTTCAATGAAAAATTTTTAGAATGAATGAGGTAAGAAATTTCACATTCCAACTATTTAAATACCACCAAGCTTGTAAATATATGTACTTACATATATATATACTTCCCATTTTGTGTGTTGTTCACACAAAAGGAAAATTTAGAAGCCTGTATTCAAAGTAACATAAAATTCTCTTATCACTGTTAGGTGCCCAACTGTTCCTTACTAAAGAGATCATTAAGTTGTTATTACTCCTCACACTACTTTTCAAAAAGAGAAAAATGTATAGACTAAGGACAATTAAAATATATAAGATAATATCAAAGATAAATTTTAAACACAAATTTTTAAAATATTGCATTCGATTTTACTTCAAACAATACATGTACATCTTTTAGGCTAAAATTCAATAATGGTCCAATAATAGAATGACACGGTATGTACACATATTTGTGTAGTTCTTAAAAAAATCACAACTCAAAAGTCAATAGTGTTTCAAAAACACAAGGGAACTATCCTGTAGAAAAACTCAGCCCTTTAAAACTAAGAAAGATTGATCAGTTCCATAAGTATACATGAACTCACGCTTAATGTCCTGAGTAACAAGACTAGTCTTTATATATAATGCAGTTCATTTTCAGAGTGTTTTACGAACATTATCTAATTAATAAGCATAGACAAATCCTTCTGTGTCCTTCAAGCTCTCAAGCTCTCATTGCTATGGTTTGGATCTGACTAAATCCAACATGTACTTCTCTACAAGAATTTAGCAGCAATTATTTAAACCATATAAAAATTTAGAAAGCATATTATCTGAACAATTTTAATTCCCATGAAATTTTCTGTGTTTAAGATTTGTTTTCTAAGACTACCCAAACATTATGTTCTACTCCATACGTTTTTATAACTAACCTCTTTTACCTTGACAGTGGTAGACCTATATGAAAGGAAAATGCAGAAGTTATAGCTCACACAGAGAGTTTAATCTATAGTAAATATAAAATGTAACCAGATGTATATATATTTTTTAGTTCAAAAATATTCAATGGACATTATATCTTCCGAGTAATGGCCTGGCCCAAATATTAAATAAATAATATTCTTAAGAGAAAAATAGTTTACTTAGTTCATTTTTATTTTCTTTTTATTTTGAAAGAGTCTACTCATGTTTCTCTAGACCTCCCTTTTTGGTCTGTGTGTTTTGAATATCATTTGATAATCCTCTAAGCTCTTGTCTTCTCAGTCAACAACCTGATACAATAAGTAGGTTATAGCCAGAAAATGTCTGTTCCGGAGAGATAGGAAAACTGCCTAGTAGAATATTAATGAACCCTAGTTCCGAGTACAGCTGCCTTACTCCTTTGTCTAAATTAATGCTATAGAAAAGAGGGAAGAAATTTGGAGTGGAAGGATAACTGGAGATTTCAATATTCTTTTCTCATGTCTGTGATTAGTAACGGAAGCTTTGCCTTTTCCTCAAAATTACTAGATGGTATTTGTGATGTGATATGTATTCATGATTGCCAAAAGCATTGTTGGTTTAAAAAAAAGAAAGAAAAGAAGAAGAAGAAGCCTATAATAATCAAAAAAGAGAGATCAGAAAACGACTACTTTTTAAAAATCAACAAAAAAGTCATTATCAAAGACTATTTCTCCAATGTTCTAAACAAGAAAGAAAATCATCTGTCCTGGCTGGTGTGGTTCAGTGGATTGAGTGCTGCCTTGCAAACCAAAGGGTCACTAGTTTGATTCCCAGTCAGGGCACATGCCTGGGTTGCAGGCAAGGTCCCCAGTAGCAGGTGCATGAGTGGCAACCACACATGGATGTTTCTCTCCCTCTCTTTCTCCCTCCCTTCCCCTCTTTCTAAAAATAAATAAATAAAATATTTTTTTAATTTTAAAAAGAGAGAAAATCATCTTTGCAGACCAAAAACCTTTAAAAAGCTTCCTCTTCTCTTGGAAGAGTTTATCAATGACTATGTAGTGAGCATTCTGTGCTATCCACAAGCCTTCATTTCCAAAGAAGTTAAGAAAGGATCTCAAAACAATTCTGCTATCTATTCCATGGAAACAGTGTTACTTTTGTTCTCACTAGTCCTTTTCGCTAGGAGAAGTATTGCATGATATTTAGCATACTTATGCTGTCTTTAGAAAGAAAACATCTAAAGCCCATGCTTCACAGGTTTCTCCCTCTGGCTCTGGAGCACACTTTTTCTTCATTTCAAAGACTGGAGACTATATTTCCCTGGCTGAGCAGAAACACCAAAGATGGCTGAGCAGTGCAGTGCAGAGCAGACTGGCCCAGAACTGAACAAATCATACCAGAGCACAGCAGACCAGCATAGACCAGAGCAGTGGTGTGGGGCATCCTGGCCCCAGGGCTGACTCACAACCACAATGAGCTGTTTTGCACTAAATAAAGTTCCCATCTTCATTGCACCCCAAATTGGGGATTCCTCTTGGCGATGAATTGGCACCAATGATCATTGGTTGTCACTAATAAATACAATACAAACAGTAATTAAAAACATAATATTAATTTAAACAAAATAAAATTTTCAGACTATAAATTTAGAGACATTCAAAATGAAGGAGAATATAGTGAGCCAAGGATGGTCATAGATGGAGTGGAGGGTCAGAATGAACTTTGAAGGGGGAATGTTTCAGTGACATGCACAACCAAATGGGACTGTAAGAAACAAAGCTGGAGCAAAGTCTTGAAAAACAAAATTGAAAAAAACTAGAAGGTAGAATTTAAATATTATTTAAAATAAATAAAACTTATGGATACTTTGAATGTCATGCAGTTGCATGAGGACTCGATCCTGACGTAATGAGTAGTTATTGAAGTTGTTTTTTAACCACAGAAAAAATAGTATGACATCAGCATTTTAGAGAGTTAATTGTAAAAGCCATGTGTTGGATGAATTCAAGGTGAGAGGAAATGAAAATAGAGAATAATGTGAGTTACAAGAGGATGGAAACTGTGGGAATAGAAAGAAAGAATCAGATGCAAGCCATTTCATAGAATGAATCAGTAGAAATTAATAGGCTAAATATCTGAAATTAATATATTGAGCTTTTCCATTGAGGCTTCTTCTTTTATTTTTTTATAGACACAGTTCTTGCTTCTAACCCTTACTTGATCTCTTCAGAGAAGAAAGAGAATAATAAACAATCTCATCATTTATGTCTCAAGTCTATATCCACATCCTTGGCTCTCAAAATATAAAGGCCAGGTTTATAAATCAAGTGAGAAAAAAAAAACATATCACAGTGTGGGCATAAATGCTTTTCAACTTAAGTTGAATCAGTAACAAGACATAGTGGCTCTGTCATAGGCAGTTATAAAATCAGAAGGGTATAAGGTAATAGTTCACTGTTCAACCACCATACCTAAGACAACACACCCAATGGCCTTCTCTAATCATATAACACAAATATATGATCCAGTTTCTAAAACTGAGTGCCAGTAAATTCATTTAGAATGTTGAACTTTGGTTTCTAATTTTGATAAAATGAAATACTTTGTTAGCCGAAAAGCTGTTTTTTCAAACACAATTTCGCATGAAAACATAATTAAAACAAGCAAAACTGCCCTGGTGAAATCAGGGGGAAGGTCTCAGAGTCCTAAAGGTACCACTCCCTCCTCACAACTGCAGGAGAGATACATTATAAAACCCCAAAGTCCCCGCAGAGGAATGGTGGTTAAATAGTTTGAAAACCACTGCCTCAGTGGATTTGAGGTATTGTTGTTAAACCAATATTTATGACAAGGCTAGGGATGAGGTTCTAAAATAAAAGTGCTCTCTCAGCCAAATCAATTTTAGGGTTAAAATATGATCTTGGACTCATTTCATGAGTATCAAGTGGAACTCACTACAGTAATGCACCAAAATATCAGATGATAATGAAAAGGAAAAAAAACTCACCCTCTCACTTTAATTGTCTTAGGTGCAAACAGTCAGTTTAAATCATGTTTAAACCTGCATTTGGTTTGGGCTCCTACACATGCAGCATCTTGTAAGCTATGTTCCACAGAGGAATTATTTATTCATGCACAGGATGACTGACTGGCAAATATGTATCCCATTTCAAGGCTAGATAAGATAGAATAGTAAGAGAGAAAAAAGAGGAAGATGAGGAAAAATATAAGAAAGTAACATTTTGTAGAAATTTACAGATTAAATGGTAATTTTCAATGCATTATTTCATATAATCTATAATCTTCCCAGCACACTCAGGGAGTAAACATTATTATTTTCATTTTTCAGACCAAAAAAAAAAAAAACTGAAAAGTAAAATTTAGAAATTGAAATTTGTCCAAGATCATGTGACTAGAAAGTGACAAGGAGGCCATGATTCACTCAGAAATTCACTTCGAGTTCTGAAGAAAAGAGAAAAAAGATAAAGAAATATTAAAAAACCTAAAAAGCATTGATATAGGGTGCAGCCAAGAGGGAGGCCCCAAATAGGGATTTGGAATGGGGTCCAGAACTAAAGGTATCTAGGAAATATTAGAAAGACATATAAGATATCCTCACCCCTTCTCCCTCCCCCCAACAGGTGTGAGTTGGGGGGAGGGACACATGGAGCAAGAACATTCAGGGCTGTTTTGTACAGCCACAGCTTTGCAGCTAATCCATTGCATGGTCATTTAACATATCTATAACCTTTAACTGGTTGCATAGATATGTTAAATAGCTGTAGCCTTGGTCTGCACCAGGGGGATTGAAGGGACTTCCCCCGCCAAGATGTAACTGAGGGGCTGGTGTCCCAGGTTACGGTGCCTGTGCAAGAGCTTGGAGAAGATTGGCTTCATGATATGGGGCCACACCTGCCAAGACTCACAATGGCAGCCCAGTAAACTCAGAATAATACAGGAATGCTGGCAGGTATAACTAATTGTAGGAGGAGTCAGAAATGAGGGCACAGAGGAAGACTGGCACAGGGATTTAAAACTCAGACTGGCAGCCATGACAGGGGGGAACCACTTGGCTTTGCCAGAGTGGGGACTCCTGCAGCTGGGGTAGGGAGAATTGCCATGTGGCATTAGCAGAGAATCACCACTCGGCTTTGGCAGAGTGGTGCCCCCCCACCTCCTCACAGCTTTGCCGGGGAGAACCATGTGGTTTTGGCCAGAGTGGGGACCTGTGCAGCTTTGGTAGATGAGGACCATGGGGTTTGGGGGTGCTCCTTTTGGCCATGTGGCGTGGGAAGTAGAAGAGACTTTGCCTGGAAGAAGAGTGAAAGAACACTTGCCGGTAGGCCATGAGAAGGTGCCACATGGCTTTGGATTAATTAGAGATCCTGCCTGGATGGTGACACAGCTAACAGTGTCAGGAGCCTGAATCACGGATGTTTGCTTCTTTTCATGAGATATGGTACCCCAAATTAGGGCAGGGGGAGAAGGAAGCACTGTGGGCATCTATAGGTATCCAAAAGGACTTTGATATTTTAATGAGGATATTAGGTCACTACCTTAAGTGTGTATAGCATTAAATAAACATTGCCTTTCCTTTTCACAAATCTCTGGCATTGAGAGGTGTTTTTTTCTATGACAACGGACAATCAAATTTAGTGGGGGTTCCTTTCGGTAATAGTATATCGTAACCCCCCTGTATGTGTGTGCTCTGTAACAGCATGATTTATGAGGAAATATTTCTGATATGAGACTTCATTAAAATTAAACTCTTCTGATCTGTGAAAGACTATTAGAGAATGAGCAGAAAAGCCAAAGACTGGGAGAAAACATTTATCAAACACATATCTGATAAATAACTTGTACCCAAAATATACAAAAATTCTTAAAATTCAACAATAGGAAAACAAATGACCCAATTTAAAAATGGGCAAAATATCTAAACAGACACCTCACCAAAAAAATGTAAGCAAGTAGGCATATGACAAGATCCTCAACATTATATGTTGTTAGGAAATTACTAATTAAAACAACAAAATACCACTATACTCACATATTAGAAGAGCTAGCATCTAATACACTCACCAAATGTGGGTGAGAATGTGGAGCTACAGGAATATTTACTTATCATTGGTGAGAGTGCAGAATGGTACAGTCACTTTAGAAGACAATTTGACAGCTTCCTGCAAAGTTAATCATAGTCTTTTAATAAAATCCAGCAATCACACTCCTTGGTATTTAGTCAAATTAAGTTCAAAACTTATGTCCACAAAAAAACTTGAACATAGATGTTTATAGGAGCTTTATTCAAATTTGTCAAAATCTGATATCAACCAAGATATCAGGTCTTTTGATAGGTGAATGGATAAACAAACTGAGTATATACATATAATGGAATATTATACATTGGTAAAAATAAGTCAGCTATCAAGCCACAAAAAGATATAGAGAAGTATCAAATGCATATATGGTTTTGCAAACCAGTGTCAGCCCAATACATTCCATTTAAAAAATGCGTACTATTAAGTGAAAGAAGCCAGTCTGAAAAGGCTGCATACTGTATGAGTCTTAATTACATGGCATTTTAGAAAAGGCAAAACTATAGAGACAGTGAAAAGATCAGTGGTTGCCAGAAGTTCTGGGGGTGAGGCAGGGAGGGATCAATCGCTGAGGAACAGGGGATTTTTAGGGGAATGAAATTATTCTGTATGGCAATACAAGGATATCTACGGGGAAGTACACATTTGTTATAACACCAAAAATGTACAACACCAAAAGTGAACCCAGTGTAAACTAGGTGCTTTACCTAGTTTAAAAAAGACACAGAAAGAAAGAAAAAGAAAGAATGCAAGAGAGGTTAAAGAAAAAAAGGGCAAGTCGAAACAAAGGCCAAGAAGGCAATGGCTGGAAGCTTCAACACGGACCACATAAATCTCGGCACTAATTTAGTGATGGTCATTATATGTGTTCAATTAACTATTGTCACATAATACTTTTCTTTACATTATTTTCTTTCCTGTTCATAAATCTTTATACCAAGATTTCTGCAAATTAGTCTTAACCCATCTCTGAGTCAATCCTTGTCTCAATATATAACACGATGATGCAGATTATTCTTTCTTATAAGGACTTAATAACCCCCACTTAATTAACTTATACTTTTCATAAGAAATAATTTATCTCTAAGTTCCCTTAAAAAGAGTAATGCACAGACAGACTGAAGAGGCAAATACAAATATACATTTATACATAAATATACACACATAAACACATACACTTAACAAAAAACAACTCTTCTTCTTTTTGCTATAAAACCCCTGACTAAAGATGACAGCAGCCTCTAGAGAACTCAACCTAAGGAAAAGGAAAAGTATGAAACTCCTAAAAATTTAAAATATAGAAATAAAAAAGGGATAGGTGACAGGACACTAATCATGACATGATTATCACAAACATGCCGAAAATAAATTTAAAATCTAAGTAGGAAAATACTGCATTCTGGGGAGTTTTCAAGTAAGCAACTAGCCCTTGAACTTAATTATTAGTTTAATGGGCCTTCAAATCACTGCATAAACAATTAATGACTCAGGAGTATCAGGGATGGGGAGAATTAAGAGACAGGCATGATTTTGCATAGCCTGTTGCAAGAATGGAGGAGGAGGAAGAGGGAGTTAAGAATGAAGGTGAAAGGATTAATATTCAGTGTTATTTTTATTGCAAACATCAACAGGAAGTTAATGAATTCTGGGCCTGGCTCCTGAGATGCAGGTTACCTCCATCCAAGGAAGGAGGCATGAATAATTAACAACCCACTTCAAAGTTCACAACCCCCATCTCCTCCCCAAGGTAGTCATCAAGAGAGGCAAAGCCAGCTGATGGAAGAATTGCTTAGTATATCTCATGCAAATTGAAGCTCCTCTGCCGCAAGGTTTTCTCTCCAGTTGCCAGCTCAGGAAGCAGCTGGTTCCCTAAACTCCAGGAAAGAACATTTAGTCCCTTTCAGCCACAAATCAGCCACCCAGTCTTAGCTTCTTTAAAGGTTCAAAACGCCATAGGGGTCTGGCCGTCAGTCAATGCCTGTGTTTTTCACTCAGTTCACTGTAGCTGGAAAGTTATTGTTGCTGAAGAACCAAGTGTGTTACCGAGACTGCAGACCTCGATACACACAGGGACCTAGTGGATCTGCTCACCCAAATCCAAGCAAGATAGCCACTGTCTTCCAAAATGAAACATTTCGAAAGCCAATGTTCCTCCCTGATGACCAAACAAGTATCAAGCAGAATGCCCTTGTTGATTTTACTCATATTTTCAATGATCTGCCAAACCCACTATCGCAATTTCAGAAAATGTATTTAAAATAGGGGTTCCTGGACACCACTCCTAGAAATTTTGATTAAGTAAGTCTTAGGTGAGGCTGAAGAATTTGTATTATTAATGAAAGGAATGCAAGTGATGGCGATGCAGAAAGTCGTTGAACTAGACTTCGAGAAACTCTGAGGAATACACAGTTGAACTTACACATTAGGTATCCTTGGCCTGAATATTACTGGTTTAGACTCTTTTACATCAAATCTCAATTGGGAATGTAATATGTAACATATCCGAGGCCCCAAATTGAAATTCACACACAGTATAGACAAAGTTGGTTTGTGGAAGCAAATCAATAAGCAGTATGTTCCACATCTCAAGATGGCTTTGTTTTTGTCTGCCCATTTTTTTACAATCATCCTCACAAAATGACTCCCCCTTCCTTTGTCCCAAAAAGAGAAACATATCTTCCCTTGAAAATAGTTACGAGAGGAACAAAAAATTCTTTGGGGCCGTTGATAAGGTTGACATGCCCAACAGCTTGATGAAAGACCAACCCAGAGTAACAGAGATGAACTCACAAGCCACCTCCACAGGACTCTCAGGTATGTCAGTGATGACTAAGAGCACAAGGAACATGCAAGCATTCACACTCAGAAACACATTCGGGCACACTCATATTCTGCCATGAAAAAGCAGGATGCCAGGAGCAAATCGGTCTCTTGGAAGGTCTGTTTCTCATCTACAAAATAAGGTTATTTTCATTTTGTTTTTCCAAACTGCCCATCAGTACTTAGACAGGACTCATTAATGGCATATGCATGTCTCAAACACCTGTGTCAGGCTTCCAAAAGTAAGCAATTGGTATACTCAAAGTAGGTATTTTGAGGACAGTTTAACAGGCTACTCTGAAATTGAGTCATTATCAAGGAAATTACAAGAGGCAGTGCATAGCCTGGGACCAGTCACTGTAGAGGAGATGTTATCATCCTTAGGACAGAAGGGGCCATGGGACAGGGAGCGAAGCCCTGCTGCAGGACCTGAGCTCTTCGGTGGAGGGAGGCAACTAACCTGCAGCAACTCGGTGACTCTGCAGGAGAGAAATCAGGGAACTAAACTCTCCACCTGGTTTCTTCCCTCCTCCCACTAGCTTGAGGGTCCTTTGTCCAAACCAAATCAGTGGTCAGAGGGAGAGTGAGCTCTTTAATGGAATCCATCAAGATCAGCTTCCTGGGGCACAGAGCACAGTGAAAAAGCATGAAGAGTCATTCTAGAGGGGGGAAAACAGAAAAATGTTCAGCACAAGCCTCATTATTTTTTCTGTAGAAATCAATGGCGGCCCAATGAGGTTTCTGCAAATTCCCACTGGCTTACAACTCTCCTAGTCACCTCTGGATCCAGTATCCTGTTGGAGTTGGAATCTAAAGTCCAAGGTGTCTTAGGACTGTTATTCTATCTGTGTTCAATGTCCCCTCAGACTGGGGACTTGGCTGTTCTTCTCAGTCTTTACAATCAACCACTTGCATAAGGCCTGTGTGAAAAAAGCAGACATTACCAAATGCTAAGGGAAGTGGGAGCTTTAAACACAATGATGCAACAAATATTGGATGCCCATGTCTCTAAAGACTCTCAATTATTTCCACCTGTTTGGGCTCCAATTTCTTGCCATATTTTTGGACCCCTTTCCTATCCACCATCAAGTCATAAATAAAGAGGCATCTTAAAAAGTAGTTGAAAGAACCTTAAGAATCATGTAGTCCCAATCCCTCCTTCACACTGAACCCTACACATCTCACTTACTTCTGTTTCCTTCCCCTCATCACACTGACCTATGATTTCTTCAATTACCATCTCGCTGCCTGACTTGGCCTCAGATGCTTTTTGAGGACTGAGTCATTAGCACATCTGGACCTCGAGAGTCTGCCACCATATGTTAGGCACTCAATTAATGCCTGTTCAATCCCCCTGCATGCGCGCACACAAGCACACACACACCTCTTTCATCATGTATAGGTTTATAAAAACAGGCTCTGAGAAGAAAAATAACACGCCTCAGAACCACAGTACAAGGATCCAGGTGTTCTTCCTCTTCGCGGGGATATTCTCCATAGTACTATGCTACACAGCCTGTTTGCCTGGAAATGTGTTTAATGAATTTTCTACAGCTTTTTCTCTATAAGTTGTGTTTAAGAGGTACAGGTTACAAAAAGAAATTTTCTCCTGATGAAAAAATTTCCCACGTCAACATCCTAGAATTGTCATCAATGTGTGTAAATTTACTGCATTTGCAATATTATTCAATATTGAAAACTGCAACTAGAATTAACCTTTGGAATTGGTACTAAACCAGAAGAGAGGAAAGAAGTTAACGCTTTGTGATGGAGTTTGGCCTCAAAGGATCCTTTTATCTCTAACATTCAGCTTAATACTTTGTACCCAAAGCTTTTCTCTGGGTAAAGCAACAAAGAAACAGTTCTTACAAATGATATATTTTGTTTTTCTAATAAAAATACATGAAGAGATTTTTTTAAATATTTCAAAACATCTCATGACATACCTGTTCACCTTTTTTAAGAGATTTTTTGATGTCATTCCCTCAGAGAATGTTGCTTACCATTTTGTTGTCGCTGATCACCCTTTCATGACTCATTAGTCAGTTTCACATCCAAAATGAACTGAGTATTTTTACTAAACTATTCACACAATCCAAAACCAGGCAAAGAGAAAGCACAGTATCATCTTCTAGAAGTTTCTGTGCCCCCAGGTGGATTGTATTCCTAGCTAACTGAAGTGCTACCGATTGTGGGAAGAGAAACTTCCCTTTGTGCTGCATTCTGCAAGCCTTTCCTCCCTGTACCATATTCTTCTGCAAATCCTTCCTCCGCAGCTTTCCGTTATCTGTTTTTTATGACTCTCTATGGCCAAAATGAAAGCATTTTTATGATAAAGCCACTCCAGAAATGCATTTTTCAAATAGCCAACTGATTTATTTGTACAAGTTCTTCACTGGTTTATGTTTGACAGTGTAAAAACAGCCTTTAAGTATTTTTCTTGTCATGTCCGTTGACTTTTTTCTTCTTTTGCTCTCAATCTTATATGTAAGAAAATGATTCAGATTTATCAGGCTTGTTCCCAAACTTACTAATCAGAATCTGCTAAAGTGGAGGTAGGTCATCTGCATGTTTTAAAGGATCTCCAATGACCATGACTGTGCACAGTTCAATGGGCTGGCCACGTCCAAGGGCACTGGGCAAAGAGACAAAAGGCTCCATGTGTCAACGCAGTGCTGCATCTTATCCAGAGCAGGTGTCTTTTCTCTAATTCACAGAAAAGTGATGTAAGTGCTACCTTTTCTTTCTTCCTACTATAGACAACAGCATATGCAGATCCAAAAATAAGAAGCCAGGCATAACCTGTCCCTTTTCATCCAATGGCCTTGATCTTTCTTGGGTCTTCTAAAAACTAGGAATGTTGTAAGTTTACTTGTACATCTCTATGTTAATCACAATAAAGGCACACCAGAGCTGAGATAATAACAACAATAAAATTCTCCTACTTAGCAATAATGGATTCTGTGATATGTCATGACTTTTGACAAGTAATTTAAATTTTCATTTGATTCTACTTCCTCGCCTCTAAAACTAGAGTAGTAGACACTTCATTTACATTGCGGTTGGAAGTTAGGAGAATCTAAAGAAATAATGTACATGGCAGTATTTTGTAAAATCCTACAAATAACACAAATATGAAATTGCATTAATATCATGAATACAGTAACAATTAAAATTAATGTTGGAAAGATAATACTTTTTGGACTATAACATTACACTGAGAATAAATCAAACCTTATGACTTTGAAGAGCTCATAATTCAGTGAAGGAGCTAAGACAATGCATACGAATAATTTCCCATAGATTCAAGTGGAATATTAAGTTCCAGCTGAGTCAAGCGAACAATGGATGGAAAAATATAATTTGACTAATGACTAACGTAATCCAAGAAAGCTGGTGAAGGAGGCAGAAGTGAAGCTGTACTTTAAATGGTGATCAGAATATGGGTAAAAGCAATGGGGGTAAAGCCTGAGAAGTGATGGCTTTTAATTAACACTATTTTTTTCCAGGTTCTTCTTTTAAGGAGCGTTCCAAATATTGAATAAACTTCTCATCCTCTCAGGCAAAGTCATTAGAAACATAGCATAATGGGACAATCAATAATAGGCAGATCAGAATTAATAAGAGAAAGGCAATTAGAGGAAATGAAAGGTCACTTTGGCTTAGAGTTCCAATTATTGT
>PVKM010038527.1:0-14076 GCA_004027735.1 Carollia perspicillata
ACACACACACACACACACACACATATTTAGAATGAGAGTGGATCTTTTTCTAAGCTTCTAGGACACAAATGGGATGAGCAAATTGAGACAGATGTCTATTCTATTTAAATTGCATATTATTTTTAATGAGCAAAAAGTACTTGGTATATATATGTACAGTATGTTTATATATATATACACTGTATATCTATGGCATATATATACCATAACTGCATATCTAAGGTTCATACTTTAATTGTCCCATCATTTTGATCTTGTATATCTGTGTCCACTTATCATTCTCCCTTTTATATAACTTTCAGAATTAGGACTTTTGGGGGGGTCAAAGTTGAGTGTATTCTAGGTGTTTTGATTCAAATTTTCATATTCTTCTCTAAAAAGTTTGTGCCAGTGTTGACTCTTAACAGCAGAGATTAGAATTATGATTGTCTTTTAAAGCTTTCATGTATACATATGCCAACATACATTGTGGGTTTATAGATTTATCTATATTTAGTGTATAAAATTATATATATTTATATGAGGTAGGATTATGGATATATATCTACATTTACTGTCTAAAATATATTGTGTTAAATATTAAATACAAATTATATTCATAGTAAATATATACTCATATATAAATTATATAAAAGTATCAATTTAAACTTGAATTTAGCCAGAACAAATATTGGAAGTGGAAGTGGAGAGTTATGACATTAATATAGTTTGCCTCATTCTGAGCCATCTGGGGGTCTCATGAAGTAATTTTGGCCATTTCATGTGCATGTGTAGGTTTATATGTTCACACAAGTGGTTAGAAAAAGAGTACTTGTTATATGATGCAAAAATAGGAGTTTCTAAAATATATCACTTCGTTTGCAAAAATAAAGGAGTGCCTTGGTCAATTAATCATGCTCAGATTGTCCCCCAAAATATCAGCCGGGCTGTCCCCTCTCCCGTCACCCTAAGTTTGACTGACAACCTGTGGTCAATGCCTTTGAGAAGCTGGATTTTGTTTTTACAGGTCACAGATGTTAAGACTGCAGAGAAGTTTTATCATTTATTCTACACATAGTTTCCATGTTTTCCCAGAATATGGTACCGCCGTAGATGTCCACTGTTTGGCATAGATTCGAAATGATGTGAAAAAAATTCCAGCCGTCCTTTGGAGAGATGTCCAGTAGAACGTGAACCACCTTGTCCTCAGTACTGGGTGAAATTGGCTGTGATGTGCTCATGATTGAAAGGTATGTAGTCAGCAACTCCTGGAAACAAGCGCAGAGGACAGGAGGTCACCGAGGTGCATATAACCATTCCCTCCTCCCAGGGGATCGGCCTATCATTAGAGAAGTAAAATCACTGCAGAGCGAAATGGGCAGCCTGGTGAGTGCGGAAGGGGCATTGAATTGAGATTGAGGGAGCCCTTGTTTCCAGGCTCCGGGTGGCCATGTGGAGCACGTCTTTGCGCAAACCCCTTACATTGTGTGAGCCTCGTACATAAAATTGCACAAGTAATATTTACCCTGAATTAGAAAGAATGACTATTAGGTGCCTAGTATAGTACCTGACACATAAGTGTTCAATAAATGGTGATTATTGTAAAAATGGCTTATTTAAGCCAGCTTTAGAGCATTTGTGGCAGGAACTTAAGTTCACTTTTGATGTTTTGGAGAATTTTTGTCTTTCAGGGCAGGAAAGCTAGATGATGAAGATATTGGTGATTGGCTTTGGCATCAGAAAGAATAACAGTTCCAGGCCCAAGTTGTTTTGGATCTCTGAGGCCTTTCTGTTTACCACTGCTTCCTTCAGAGAAGAGGAACAATTGGCCACTTGAGAACACACCTGAGTAAGTTCCCTAGGCAATTCTTGAGGTGAAGGTGGTGTGGAAGCTAATACTAATAATGGTTAGCATTTTGAGCACATGCTGTGAAAAAGACATTGCATTTACTCATTTTAAATACGTTATTGCTGATCCTCACAATAACACAAGAAGCAGTGATTACGACTATGTGCATTCTCTGGCTCACAGATTTATAACTTGCCAAATGCAGCTGGTAAATCAGAGAAAGAGCTTCTAATCAAGGCCCACGTGGCTCTAAGATCCTTACTATAGGCTCGGCTGCAGTCCCACAAGTTCTGATTAGCCAGATTTCGTTAAATACATGACAGACTGTCAGAAAAACATCTCTCCCACTGGAATCTTGGACACCGAAGCATCTTTACAGAGCCCAGTCTCGGCTATGCTGTGGCTTTGTTTGGTTTCACATCTCTCTGCACGGTGACACTGTCAGATTAACCAAGTAACATCATCCTTAGACAAAACCACACACCGTTGCCCCTTAACCTGGAGGACATTTTAGTTTTTTGTGCAAACATTTTAGAGAAAGTTTTTCTGAACTCTGGGGTTTATTGGTCCCGCTCGCCTCCCGCACAGTGCAGGGGCAGACTGTCCTGTCTCTGCAGATGTGAAAACACAACAGTAATGCCAGGGAAGGCGAGGGGTGGATTTTGAGTGAAGCCCTGGTATGGAGCTCACTCGCTCTGGGCCGGACTCTGCTCTGTCGCACACGGGGTGTGTGCCTCGTGCAAGCCCCTTCCTGTCTCTAAGGCTTCATTTCTTTCCTGTCAAAAGAGAGTCGCTGACACCTACAGAGCGGGTGCCTGAAACAAGAAAATGTGACATCACTACACAAATGGCTGTTATTCTGTCCCTCGTAGTTGTTTACTACTGGTCATGCGTTCACCGTGCTTTTGCTTTATACGTACGTGTTTACATTTTCAGGCCCAAGGCTGTCTTCTTCGATCACGTAATACTTTCCCATCTTTTTTTTTTTTTTGTCTCTCTCCCATCATTTGCCTTTTCCTTCTTCTGCCCTATTGTTTTATAGATCAATCCACTTTTCTTGTTCACTAGATATTTTCCCAGAGTGGAGTTAGGATTCTGGATTTTTTTTAAAAAGCTACTTTAGGTAGTTGTCCATTCCATCTATGTATCTAACTATCTATCTAATCACCATATATGTACACATAATATATTTGTGTGTGTACATACATATAACCGCTATATATATAATTATTATATATGCACATACAATCTTATAATTATTTACTGATTAAATGAATGGATTAAGTAAGAAAAAGAAATATGTAGCCTTCAAACGATGGAGGAGACACCCACATTTCTTCTGTCCCCCACCTTCAATCAAAGGTGTCTCCCCGCTGAGGAACTGCCAGTATGTCCTGTGATTCACGTTCTCAGCGATGTCGTTGATAGAAGAGACGACAAGGCCCCAAGATGTCATTGTGGTCTCGAACCTGAAGAATAGAACCATGCGTATGATCAATACCTCACTGTAGGTCAGGTGTTCCTGTCTTGGTTTTGTGTTCAGGCAAGAAGGGGTAAAGATGAAGGGAGAGAGACGTTGAAATGATTTGAAGATCAGGTAAAATCATGCTTAAAAGAGGAAATGCAAAAGACTGAAAAGTATGAAATCACTTGGAATTAAATGAAATTTAAATGAATGGATTTAAAATAAAACTATCAATAAGCAAATTAAAATGTGTAAATTTCTAACAAAGGACAAATAATTAGGTGGGCAATGGAATGAACATCCAACATTGGATATTTTATAATTGTGAAAGTTGTATTTTTCAACAATTTTCAGTGACATGGGAGGAAGCTCATGCAATAATGTTAAGTGAAAATGTGGGATACACATTTTATATGAAATCTCAATCTATCCCATGTATATAGTGGATCACAACTATTTGTAAGATGCATAGAGAAAAATACCTACAAGATTATAAAAAAATAGCAACAGTAATTATATTGTGGATGGATGATAGAGGCTTCGTTTCCTTCTTTATGCTTCCCCTCCTCAAAATCTCTATGTATATTTTAATTACATTTACAGTCAGTAAAAGAAAAATCAGGCAAAATTAAAGCTAAGCTCACAGAACTAAAGTATATTCAGAGGGTTGTTTGAAATTAAGTGTTCTTGAAACACAATTTTTCTCCTGACTCGTCTACAGAAATTAGGGAAGGTTTGGAGGTGGGGTGTGGGCGGCAGATGAATGACTTGACCTTGACCTTTGTCAGTTTTTCTCCTTGACATCTCCCTGCAGAATCTGGATCATGTCATCTTTCCTTTGACGCTGTCTCCTTTCGTCCTTTCCCTGACCCAACGTTT
Organism: Carollia perspicillata; assembly: GCA_004027735.1. Lineage (NCBI taxonomy): Eukaryota > Metazoa > Chordata > Mammalia > Chiroptera > Phyllostomidae > Carollia > Carollia perspicillata. Next base: position 4,173 of record PVKM010038527.1, read on the forward strand.
CCCCTTTACTCCTTCTGTAGCTAAGTTTTCTTTATATTTCTCTACTGCTTTCTCTTTTTTGCAAACAATAAGTATTCCACAAAGTCTCATTTTCTCCTCTGTGATTTATTTCTGTCTTCTACCGTCTCCCAGCATGGCATTAGAAGGAACACGAGCTTCAGATTGGCTCAGCTCCAGGTTCAGATCTCAACTCTAGTAGTTACATGTCATGTGACCTTAGGAATATTTGTTAACCTCTTTGGGCCTAAGTGATTCTGTCCATAAAATGGGAATAATTAGATCTGTCTTGGTTTTGTGTTCAGTCTCTTTTGCTTGCCCTGACTTCTTTTTCTAGAATTTCCTCTATACCTCCAAAAGCTTCTGAATGTTTCTCTTTCAAACATCCACAGTTAAACATATCTAGAGGAATTGCCCTTTGCTCTAAAAGTCCTTCACTCTTCCTGACACTCCTGTCAATAGTGGTGACGCTTCTTTCTCTTGACCCCCACATCCAGCACTCACACAGCCCGGTGGACTCCTTCTTGCTATGGGTCTATGTGTCTGATATAAAGTCCTCATCACTTTACAGCTTCATTACTGTCGTCACGCACGCCCTGGCATTTCACATTTTACAACATGACTTTTCATATTCAAATCTTGCAGTGCTTCTGTGCAATGTGAAGCCCAGCCTCCTTAGCCTGGTATTTCAAGCTTTTTTACATTATCACCCAATCTATCCTTCTATCAATTAAATCTCAAATTCTCTTGTCAAGCTGGCCTACTCATTGGTCTTGAATTCCTTGCCCATTCCTGTCTTGAATGCTTTGTTTTAGCCGTTCCCTCTCTCTAGACACCACCCTCTCACATTTCCTGTATAGCACCTATTCTTTGAATGCAGTATGAAGCCCTGAGCCTTCTTGACTATTCTAATCCACAATGGACACTCACTCCTTTGAATTCCTGTTTTTTTAAAAACTCTATCATATATTAACCTGTATGATTTAATTTTTCATGAGAGATCGTAGGCTCTCAAAGAGCTATTAAATAAAAATCTGTTAAATTATGAGAAGGGAAAAAATAAGCAAATGAAGGAAAGAGAGAGGAAAAAATGGAAATTCAGGTTAGGCTTGGGGAGAATGGCTAATGCCACTGGGAGCACTCACTTGAACACGGGATTTTTGTGTTTTGCTTCTTCTAGGACCACAAGCAGCACGGATCCACTTCTCACACTAACTTCGGTGGTCACATTGAAGAGCAGCTCCACCCCCCTCAGCTGGTTATTGATGGTGTACATGACAGTGATGTTGGATGTGGCGGTGGTGACAGGACTACGATAGCTGGGTAGAGTTGGCTGCACCTCATGATCTGTGAAGAGCAAGGAGGCCAAATTTGTTAAAGATTATGGAGTCTGTATTAAAGGTGCAAAATCCCTGTGGTTGGCAACCCATCCCACAGAACATTTCAAAAAAATGGCAATGAGTTCGTGGATTGTTCTGAGGTACCGATGTGATGTATGAAGCTCTCATTTCCAGTCTGGAGAACTGATCGTAGGCTGAAGCACTGACAACTAGTTTTACGATGAACACTGGTTTTGTTAAAAGAATCTGTAACTTGAAGGGACGGTTGGGAGTCCGTGATACTCACCATTCAGTTGTTGTGTTTTTTTGTTAACCCTAAGAATCTGGAAGCAAAGCTAGTGCATTTCAGAGTATTTAACAAAGCCCCTGAGCAACTATTATGGAATCCTGGAAGGACTCTGTGGTCACCTGGTTAATTAAGGCTGGGAAATGACTGGGAAGTGTTTGTGGCCGTGTCTGGAGTGACTGGCATTAGATCACTTGATTGTGGTCTCTCTAGATTGTGCTCCGAGGTAGAAAAGGAGCTCAGTAAACTCTGCTTGTCTTAGGGTGTCCACACAACATAAAATGAACAATACTCTATTGTAGGAGTCGAGTAGAAAGAAGAGTTGGTAGGATCTATACCAAAGACTAGTTATCTATGGAGTGATAACATTTTTATGGGGGACTCCCACCGTCTAAGTGCATATTTTGGCATTGTATCTCTGTAGTATATTTGTAATTGGGCAAAACAAAGATGTGTCCAATAAAAAGGCTGTGTGCCAGAATTCTGCCCCATCCCCTTGGTGGACCATGAGCACCAGGGATGCATATTTAGGTCTTCAAGGCCTGGCTGAAATGTCAACTCTGTTCTTCTCCTAAGCCTCCCGGACAAAGTCAATGGTGGATGATGGGTTACACTCTCTTTGCTTTTGAACTGTATATGGCTTTTATTTCTACTTACTAGTTATTTTATTCTTCCAGATATTGTGGGTTTTGTCTACATCTTTGTCAGCTGGCTTTGTAAAGAGAAGATATGATAAGATACTGCATATTTGGTGTATTTGTCAAATGAGTGAATGAAATGACATGTTATTTGATTGTTAGGGTCACGGATCTTCCCTTTCTATGAGCATCTCACAAAATGCTTTGCTTGTAGTAGGTGCTTTCTGAATGCATGTGGAATGAAGTAGACATGAGGGCCGAATTCTGTGTGTGGGGTGGGTCATGGCTGTGCGTTCTCACACGGCCCTTGGGGATTGGAAGTCAGATGTGATTCCACCTGCATGAAAGTAATGGGCACAAAAAAGCCTGTATGCCTCTTAGAATTAATGCACATAGCATTCCTGATGTAAGTAGCCAGTTTATACCATGAGGAGAGACAGATGTTAAGAGTTCTCACCAGGGCTGCAAGACAGGTGCGGCACGTCTAGGTATGTCTTGCCTTCCAGGGAAGGGAGGACTTGGGCAATAGACATGGGGTTGTGGAATTTCCCCTGCTTGATCTCATTAAGTATTGCATCCATAGTCTTCTGGCAATTCCACTCCTTGTTAGGTTGCTTAGGTGACACAGAGAGAGCCTAGGACAGGAGGAGAGAGAGAGAGGAGGTGAAGGGAGGGAAAAGAGAGAGGGGGTGAAGGGGGGGAGAGAGGAATTAAGCATAGCTGAGAGTTGGCCTTTATGTGCCTTATAAAGGGTTACACTTGATCATCACTCTCTGTGATCACCCACCCAGATCCAAGCTGAAGCTGCATAGGAACACTGTCAGACTTGTCCACTGCTGCATCCCCACCACTAAGCTCAGTGTCTGTCACATAGTAGGCACACACTTAGATTCAGGGAACGCTATTGGGGCTGCTGTATTTACTAACAGTTCTTGGACAGAATGAGGGCACGAGCTAGCCAAAGCAAGCCCCGGGGGAGCGTCAGTCTAGGACAACGTGGCCATCTAAACACAGTAGACCTCTTTTGTTTTGTGTAGTCCTGTGCACCTTTGATGGACTCCTCTGCACTTTGTGATTGTGTTGGGACTGTCAGCCAGAGGCTCCACCACCCTGGCTGCAGGAGTAATCATGCAATGTCATCCTCTGGGTGGCAGTGATTGGTGGGCACATGCACTAGACCAAGACCTTCCCTGATATACAGACATTGGGAGAGAGAAGCATTTTTTCCCTCCCGAGGTTATCAGCAGGTACCATGCAAGTCAGCACTGAGCTGCTAGTGACCATCTTCCTTGGCCACTTTGAAGGAGCCAAGGGGCAGGAAAGAACGACAAAAACCAGGGCTGAGAGGTAAAAAAGAGTCATCCCTGATTATCATGACTGGAGCCCTTTATTCTCATGAATCCTAAAGTCACCTAACCCAGCCCTGAACACCCCAGTTTATGTGAAATAGCTACATCTCCATTTTTCCCAAGCAAAAGTTATTTGGGTTTTTGTTATTTGCAAACTGAGTCTTGGTTAACACACCAAGCAATTCACTCTACTTTGTTGAGTTTTTGGCCTCATGGGCAAAAGAGAAACTGTTAACTCCTGCTCACCTTTGGGGGACCCTTATGGGATGATATGCAGCATCATTTTGCAATGTATGACGCGTAGCTATCATTACCACCTCCCTCTCTGTAGGTCTGTGCTGACCACGGCCACCAGCATGTGTTAATGGGCTGAGATTGCTGATGACCGATTTACCTGGAGCTTGAGATAGGAAATGGGAGAAGGGAGGGGGAAGTCAGAAATGGCTCCGTGAGCTGTATGAACAACTGGACAGTTTTGACAGGCACAACCATCGCCATTAACCTCGGCAACCATGAACTGCACTTGCCAGAGGCCACTTTATAGGGCAGTTTGGTTTAGGGGCATCAGGTAGGTACCCCTCAGCAACCATACCTTGTTCACTTGTCATATTCACCTCCCAAGTCCCGCTAAGTGTGGGATAACACACTACCAACAGCAACACTCCAGGCAGGAGTAACATATTAAGCTGTGAGAAATCATTAATAACGTTACATGAGGAAGTTCATCAGATCCCTTTTCAAGTTACGTTTGTACTAGGGGAACCTGAAGAGCATGAGAATATTGATGGAAGAAAGGGGAGAACTTCTGGAACAGAGGAAATGCCTCGTGAGTGCCTCAGGGCTGCAGGGTGGGCAGCTTAGGTCACTTGAAGACCACTGACTTCCTAGAAGGGGGTGAGCGAAGGCTGAAAAGGAAGCTTAATGTCACCACCCTTCTGCTCGGAGAGACCTCCAGCAATTATTGAACACCACACGGTGCCTGTGATTTTTTTTATATACGTTTACAAGTTTGTCACAGTGAGGGAAAACGAAATTCAGGTAAATTCCATATTTGCCTAAGATGGTGGCAGATCCGTAATTTAAACCTAAATCATTATAGCTCCGGAGCCCTTTGGTGTTTGACACCGGAACCCTTTGGAGTAGAAAAAGGTCGTATATCACACACTTTGTGGTTTCAGACTTCAGGCTGCCTGGACAGACTCTGAAAATGGGCTTTTAGGGGGTCAGGAGGAGGCTTTTTATCATCACTGATGGGAGATCCACCTGGCCTGTTTTCTGCCTATGGATGAGGTCCTGCCTTTTGATAGGAAAAGCTTTTCTTCTCAGGAACAGCTTATCGGAGTGTACCCTGCAGGTGATAAAATCCAAACAGAATCCACAAACCAAACTAGCCAAAGCAAACACCTCTCCGTCTTGTGCTAAGGTGAAGCAAGGTTATTTTAAGTGACTCATGACTGAGCCGAATTTCCTATCCCTTCCACACTGCCCCTGTTCCTCCACAAAGCTGTCTTGGCCTGAGCCCTGGGATTGGCCCTGTACGATTTAGCCATGGGAACCCTCAGCGTTTTGTTCCATAGCAAACTCCGTTGACCATGACATGACACAGAAGCTGACTTCTCGTTGGTTGCTCCTACTCATGGTACCTTGGAGTGAGGATTTTGTATTTACTCTTATGTTTAACATGAACTAATTTTTAGTCTGTTAATGCCTTTTGCATAACTTTTAATGTGTGGACTGTCAATACCAGTCTCTGTCCACCCCTCTTCCCAGAGGATTTCTAACAGTAGTCCAGAGCTGTCGTAGGTGTTAGGGCTGGCCTTGTAACTCCATGGCTCTCTGTTTCCTGGGCTTTCTGAGTTGGGAAGGTCATGATGTTGTTTTTCTATTAATCCCATGGGGCATTTTGAGACTTTGAAGCACAAACTTCTCAGTTTGGGATAGAGGATTGGGCCATAGATGATCCTTTAGTTTCTGATTCTAGTTGGTTATCTCCACTATCCGTGGGATGTTTTGCATGGGAGGATACTGCCCCAATTACCCCTAATCAGGCAGCATCTTACCTAATTTAAGCCTGGGAATCTATATCAGGGAAGCTTAGCATGGACTTGTTACCAGACATACCTGGCCCTGCCTTGTACTGGGGCTCTTTGTGAGGTGAAAATGGGATCAAAATCTAAATAGAGCCTCACCAAGATAGGGTGTTCAGTCAGCGTTAGATTATTTAGATTAATCATTTTAAATACAAGCTCCCCTTTTATTTTGTCTCAAGATGAAGGTTTATAAAAAGAATATTGACTGGCAAAGTAGAATTAGAATAATTCAATATTTTTGAGGACCTATATTAATATCTTTTATATATTTTGAATATTTTCTATACAACAAATTTTCATTAGTCTATAATTATTACAAACTGATCATTATTAATAATAAACCAATACATTTCTTGGATTCATTTGTTTCTTTTTTTTCTAAGGAAGGGAAAATAGTTCACATAGATTTTTTTTCATTTTACCTATAAACAAGGGAGGAATGAACACTTACCTGCATCTTACCGGTAGAAAAACGGAGGCACAGGCACCGCAAGGAATCTATCTAAAGTCACGCTACTTGGTCTTTCCTAGAGACATGAGAAGAAGCCTGGTCTCTTGACCCCACAATCCGGTCTCACTGGCATGGACCCAGCCAAGAGCATCCGTGGTGTGTTTACCTGCATGGCGAGGCCAGTGCTGTAGATGTCCCCGATGATGCCATTGTCTTTGATCCTCAGGCTGATATTCTCCACAGTATCCTTTAGCACCTGACCAAACAGGGTTCTGTAACCTTCCTCTGACCCTACAGGGATCTTGTTGTACATACAGGTCAGAGCCAAGGTCACCATCGCTCCCGTGTCTGTGAATCAGAGGTGGAAAAGACAGCCACACCACAACAATATGGTCAGCGAACATTTACTGTGTGCTTATTGTGTTCCAGGCACCTTATCTCCTTGACTCTTCAGGACAATCTGTGAAATAGGACCTATAGTTATCGCCGTCTGAGGGACGAGATCGTGGAGTCTCTGGTTGAGTAATTGCCCAGGCCCTGAACCCAGATCTGTATGATGCCACAGCTCACGCTTTTAATTCCTGTAGACTGGCAGTGTATTCGATCCCACTTCTCTTATCCCAGTGTTTACCTTTCAAAAAATGTCACCCCCTGTCTGTGAAGCCTTCTCTGGTCACCTCAGCACAACAGGCAGTCTCCTTCCTGAACCTCTGTGGCATCGGCTGTTTATACCTGTTCGGCAATCTCAGCCCTCTGCCGCTTAGTTGTTACCGTGCTCCGTGCACTCCTGGAGCGTGGGAGCTCAGCACCCCCAGAGTAGCCAGGACAGGGGCTTTTCCACTGTGTTTGTGGGAGAACATGTGTGGGCTGAGTGAACGAGCTGGGGCGTGACAAGACCAGCACAAATAAAAGCCTTGCCAGATGGCGTCTTTTCGTTCGTTGATCTTTCCTCCCTACCCCCATCTCCACCTTGAAGTTCCTTGACCTCATTAAAGGTGACAGAATTGTTCAAACCATTGCTGTAAAAAAAATGTCTGAATTCCCTGTGCTGGCAGAGATGCCCCAGATGGGAAATGGAAGCCAGCCTGTTCTCGACCCACAGTGAGGAGACTCGAGTGAGTATCCACCTGCTTGTTGGCCTGAAGGAGCTCGAAGTGAGAGAGGTTGCAGGTGAGGCATGTGTAAGGGGGTGGAAACCTGAGAGAAGGCCTTTGCTTACAGAGGGTAGAGGAGGAAAGGCAGCTGTGAGTGAGGGGCTTTATACAGAGAAGGGACCGTGAGATGCAGAAGGGTGGGCCCAGGAAGGACGTGGTGTTGTAGAGAAGTGTCCGTTCGCAAGCAGCCACGTGCTTGAAGAATGAATGACCAAGATGGTTCCACGGTATCCCTGAAGGGGTGCACAGTGGGCTTAGGGCCCAGAGAGCCACTATTGAACCGACAGCACAAACTTGGGTGTTCTGAGGAGAAGTTTTGAGAAGAATAGAGTGTGGAAGCATTAGTAGTGATAAAAGAGAGGGTTCGGGGCAGAGCTGAGACCAGGCACTGATTCAACCATTCGCCCGGGAACAACTCCTGGGAAGCTGGTGCCATGTTTATTCTTCCCAGTGGAGATTCTGTAACTGTCAGACATTTCAAGTGTTGTTTTGGTCTCTATGTTTTGCTATATCCCTTTCATTTATCCTTAACTGACACGTCCAACAAATGTTTGTTCAATATCGCCCCTCTACAGACATTTTCCTGGGCCCCAGCTCCTCCCCCTCCCGCTTTTCCCTCTAGCCCCACCATTTAGTGCCCTTGACATTCCCAGCTCTGGACAGTCTGAAAGTGGCCACCGACTCACCCACATTGAAGGGCGAGGAATTGGCCAGCAGGGTCTTGGCAAAACGGGCTGCTATTGGTAAGGTTGTCTCAGGGTTCTTCTGGCACAGTGCCAAGATCGCCAGACTGGGTCCGTAGAAGCTTAAAGCCTCGGCATTGGGGCCTTGGGAGGGGATAGAGGGCCTTCATGAGACTAATATCCACCACAGTGAGGACATTTGTGACGAGAGAAAGGCAAACCTTTTAGAGAGATGTTGCTAGAAAACCTGTCCCAAAAGAAAGACACCATATTGGTGAAAGTGCTGTCAATATTTCTTTTCTTTTCATTCTTTTTAAAAAAACTTTATTTACTTATTTTTATTTTTTATAGTTGTTCAATTACAGTTGTCCCTATCCCCTCCCCCCCATTACTCCCCCCTGCCCTACCCACCGTCACCTCCCACCTTCAATCCTCCCTCCACCCTGTTGTCTTTGTCCTGGGTCCTTTTTACATGTTCCTCAATGACCCTTTATTTACTTGTTTTTAAAGAGAGGGGAAGGGAGAGAGAAAGAGAGGGAAAGAAACATCCCCAACCCTGAACCCAGGCATGTGCCCTGACTGGGAATCAAACTGGCAACTTTTTGCTTTGTGGGACGATGTCCATCCAACTGAGCCACACTGGGCAGGGCCTGTCAATATTTCTCAGAATAATATTCTGAGAATGGAATTAAAGGGATGAGATTGCAATTAAAAGGATGGTGCTGTTTTCAGGCAGGCGATGGCATGGAAAGTCTGTGGCCTGGGGCTAGTGGCCTCTTCCAGTTCATTCGGATTGGGAGTACGTAACTCCCCCATGGAATTAGCAGAGGGAACCTGAGTGGAGGTACATTGTCTCTTTCCTAATTTTGCACTCTCCCATCCTTTTCTTTCTAGGTGTCAAGTTCTCAGGAAGGACCATTCGCCGCAATCTCCCCTCCCTTCTGGTAAGGTCTTACGTGAAGGTGCCCAGTTCTCCATTTGTCTCTGCAGAATCGATACTTTATTCCCAGGGTCTCGGCAGGAGGAGCTGAGGGCTATGATGTAGAGTGCAAGCTGGCCGATGGTCAGGTCTGTAGGGCAGAGAACAAAAGAGTGAAATGTGTTTTCAGCCAAGAGAAAGCACCGGGGGCCAGGGCTGAATTCTCTGCTTTTTTCTAGAGCATTTTGATTTTTTTAAAAATAACATGATTAGTTTTTGATCTGTCTTAATTCTAAAGGAAAGAAGTATGGAAAAATACTTAAGGAACATTTAATGTAGTGGCCTCTGTGTGGCTTGACAACCCCACCAAGAATCCTGCTATTTGTTTAGAAAAATAACAAGAACTCCTATACAAATTCATATGTGAGATATCATATTGGTTGCAAACTAATTTTAACTTTATTTTCTAACTTGAGTGTCAAGGCAACTCCTGTGAGGCAGCAGAACAGAAACTTGATTATCATTATCCTTGTTATTATTACTATTAGTGTGATTGTTATTGGACTCACCTGCATTTTGCAAATGAGGGAAAAATGAGGTTGAGCAGGCCCACGAGACCAGGTCAAAGTCAGTCACAGAGCTGATAAGTGGCAGAGCCAGAGCTGGAAGCCTGCCATTTTAACATCTCATCTAGAGTTCTTTCTGTGTGACTGCCCTCCTCTCTGAAGGCCCTGATGTCTCACATAGTCCTTTCCAGGTGTTTTCCAGATGTGTCCAGAAAGGTGTTTGGAAGATTCGGGTATGCACAGGGGCAGGACTGGTGTCGGGGCTGGTGCAGGGAGTTGGGATATTGGCTGGTGAATGGTGCAGGGAGCAGGACTCAGGGAGCGTGTGAACGGAGAGGATCTGACTTCTCACCGGCTGTGTCACTGGCCATGAGCTTGTAAGTCAGGAGCTTCTGGGCCTCCACATTGTGGGCTCCGACCAGGTTCATGGC
>PVKM010038528.1:0-14073 GCA_004027735.1 Carollia perspicillata
ATGTCTTCATTAAAAATATTCAAGTCCTTTAGAATGCCCACAATGCACAGTCTTTCCTTCTCCCCTTTGCCCAGTCCAGAGTACCATATCTCAGGAAAGAAGCAGAAATCTATAGCTCAGACAGCCCCTTGGTTCTGGCACCATCAGTGGTGTCACTGCCGTGATCTCCTGTTAATCCAAACCCATGTGGCACCTTCTCATGACCCAACGCAAGAGTTATTTCACCCCTTTCTTCCCAGCAAAGTCTCTCCTGCTACCTAAGCCACATGTTAAAAAAGAAGCACCCTAAAGCGGCATGGTCCCCAAAAGCCCCAGGCCAACGTGATTGCCTCACTTGGGTTTAAATCCCAGCACAAATCTTCCTCTGCAGAACCATTTCCAATTCCTCCCACAATCAGTTACATCCACCAGCATTCCCGTATTCCTCCAGCTTCACTGGGCTGCCATAGTAAGTCTGGGCAGACGTGGCCCCAGGTGTGGAGCCAATCATCTGCAAGCTCTCACACAGGCACTGTAACTAGGGGGAGTTGCCCCCCAGTTGCATCATGGATTGAAGTCACTCCTATCCCTCTGGCTCAAAGCATGGCCATAGCTATTTAACATGTCTGTGAAACCAGGTAAAGGTTATAGATATGTTAAATGACCATTCTAGAGGTTATCTGCAAAGCTGTTGCTATTCAAAACAACTCTCAATGACCTTGCTCCATGAGTCCCATCCACCAGCTCAGACTTGTGGGGGTTAGAACATCACACACACACACACACACACACACACACACACACACACACACTTCTAATATTTCCTGGTACAGTATTACATAATATTTAAGTCATATGTTATGTAGCTATACCATAACTTTTTAAAAACAAGTCCCCAATTATTGCATCAAAGACAGTTTCATCATTTTAGTTAGTTAGTATTCTCATTCTGATGAGGAACAATTTTCTCTAGTGGTAAGACTGCAGTCTCCAGAAACCAGACACACTGGGTTCACAGCCCTGAGTGCCAATAGCTCTGCGACCTTAGGTTAGCTGCATGCACTTCCTGTGTCTTAGTTTTCTCCCCTGTGAAATGTAATCGCACCTATCTCATAGGGTTGCTATGTTCATTAATTGAGGTTTTACATGTATATAAAATATGTGGACCATGGCTGACTCAGTCAATTTCATATGTGCATTAGCTGATAATTTATGAATAAAAATAAGAATTCCTAGGAGTGGAATTTTTCAAGTGAATTGTTATATAACTATTAAGGCTCAAAATACTCAAAGCAAAATTGAAACCTATTTTTAGAGTTTTGGACCTTAAAAATATAATAAAGGATTTTCTGAGAAAACCTAATGCTACTCTATAGAGTAGATTATGCAGTTTGCTAATAAACTGTAGGGAATCAATAAAGCCTGAAGCTACATGTGGATAGATTAGCATCTTTTCAATACTATTTTCTTATGGAGTAGCAATAAATCTACAATCTCCTTTTACTAGCTTCCTCTTACACTCTGGCTTATATTCCACACTGAACCATAGGAATATTTGTTCTCTGGTAAAGAGTTTACTTCTGAACATCAGGCTGACCCCAGTATAAGGCAGGCCCACTCCTCTGCCCCACCCTTCATACCTGTATTTTACTGTATAAGGCTGAGCAAGCGCAGGCCAGTTTAGCAATCATCCTCGATACATGCAGGTCCTAGTTCCCTGGTTCCGAACAGTAACTTTGTCCCCTCTTCCCCTCTCTGCTTCAGGGTTTTCAGAAGTATATTCTTCCCAGACATTTGGTATCTCCCAATAACATTTACCAGTACATTTTTCATATCGTAAGAATGTACCATCTAATTTTTAAAGGCAGCAATGAAGTTTCCAAGAATGAAAAATATCATTGCAGTGCGTTCTGCATGCTGCTAAGATTATTAATGTATTTTTCTATTTGACTTGTATTTTTGCTGAATATTAAAAACCTTGTGCTATTTCCTGCAACTCCATGTTAGGGCATATTGCATTTTTGTTAAAAATATGTACATTACTGAGGAATAAAGGGACAAATTTGCATCTAATTTCCTAAACAAGTGAACGAATTGACTATTACAGTCTTACCAACAAACTGCATGGCCACACATCACTGTAATCTCAGAGACCAGCAATCCCCATATTGATGGATGGAAAGACTCAGATACCATTGACTTAAAAGCTCAAAGTCTATTGGAAATGCCGAGCCTAGCTTTAGCTCTTTGTTCCCTGACACATCTGACTAGCATTTGGTTAATGTCAGTGTCTTGCTAATAGGTTTAGTGCAATCTCTTCCTCAGCATGATTAATTGTAATAGGGCTGCTGCTGAAAAGGTGTGCTTAATGTATTGTAAAGGGTCACAGATGGGGAGTATTAAGTCCAAGATGCCCAGCTAGCTAGACTATGAAAGATATAATCCATATTTAATATCCTTTCCCATTAACAGTAACAGTCATGTATAAGTGATTTCAGTTAAGAACTAATCTAAGATGGTAACAAAGCTCGATGGCATCCCTAATTATACAAAGTAGGTCCCTGTTAGGACCCCCTACCACTGACTATTCACCAACATTGGTAGGAATTAATGTGGGTTTTATGACAATAGGTAACCAAAGCAGATATTTGGTATATGGTTATTCAAAGAAAAAAAGAGGGTCAGTTTTATTCCACACCTTTAGTTCATTTCTTTTGAGAAACATGATTAAAAAATCATCTAACTTAATAATCTTTTATTTTTCTTCTAAATTTAATTCTAAAATTTTTATTTAATTCTAAAATTAATGGACATTTCTTGGGCAATTTAGCTATTTGGCATAAATGAAACCTCTTGCAAAATATGGCCTTGTCTGAATCATCTGATTTTGTTTAGTGGGATTAATTAAATTTATTTCCACCCAGCAGACTCTTTTCTTTTAGATGTAAAAATGACAAATGTATTTACTAATTTGCAGCCAGCCAGGCCAACTAACATGAATTCACAGTCTTCAGCCCTCAAAAATATAATTATATCTTAAAGAAAACATAGCATGGATACACTCGGTTGAAACCTTTAAGGCACCCATAACAGATAGGTACCCATGTTTGAATCTTTAATCACTGCAGCTTTAGTAGTAATTTCCACATGCGTTTGAGACTGGGCTCACGGCCTCTGCATCCCCCATCTCTCCTCCATATGGGGTTGTTAACCCAGCGTGCATTTAAAACATATTCATGCATTCAATCAGCATTTATTAATCATTGTACTGGTCCATGCACTGAGTTAGAGTCAATTATAAGCAAAAGAGATATAAACTCTAATCGTGTATCTCTAACCTTAGAAGTCTAATAGAGAGACAGGTTGTTCAAAAAATAGAAACATAAAAATGTATACAAATTGCCATAAATTTGTATAAAATTAATTCATATAAATGTCTAATTGGGACTGTATTATATAAAGTCAGAAGTGCACTGATTTAAATTGGGTGGGATGGAGAATATCTTGTAAAGGGAGCACACTGAGTGTGGGGCATGGAGAATTAACGCGTAGGCAGACAGAGCGGGGAGATGCTCCAGACACAGGGAAGAGCATGTGCCAGTTCTCAGTGGGTGACAAGACTGGTGCCATCAGGAAACTCAAAGATGGTCTGAGCAAGTTTTTCAAAGAAGTTGTTTTTTACACGATTAATCTTGGGGCACAAATTATAAATAGATGATATAGGATAAGTGAACACAGTGTATTACAGAATTTAGCTCTCTCTGTCTTAACCTTGGAGTCTTATTTCACAGTTTTAGCTCAGTCCTAGACCTTGGGAAAGAACAATGTCTAATCTACTCAGCACAGTCTAGATCCAAATGGACTGACTGTTCCCACAATCAGCTGCCTCCCATAGCTATCTTTGCTGTTTTATGCTGAATTTTTCACCCAGAAGCTTGAGCACCCTCTCTGTGTCTCAGATTTGTCCTCCTGTTACATTTCTTATCTTAGTACAAAAGAGTGTGTAGAACCCTGAATTCTTTTCTCCACCATCTTCTGCAGACAGTCTCTGAGTGCTCCGCCCATCCCTTCACCTCTGGAGAGAAATAATCGCTTCCCAACTCATTATTTCTAATCTCCTGTCTGCTAAATGTCTTCCAACCCTAGAACCAATTTGCAAGGTTACAGTTAAGAAGCAAGTTCCCATTTTTGTTTTTAAATCGTACCTTTCATAGTCCATGTATCATATAAGAAACATTATGATATAAAAGAGAGTAAAACAGAACAAAATTTATAGTCAAGTAGACAAATTTATCAAACACACACATATATGCATACATATGAGTATATATGCATATGTATTTATGAACATACAAGAATATTTATAAATTATAATACATATGTGATTATTTAAAGTTATATAACATCCTAAAGATGAGTAGCAATTAACCTATAAGAGAGTGTGAAAGACAATTATTATAGAAAAAAAGTGTCAAGCCTTGAAACAAGAAAGCCCTATATAGACAGGGCAGGAATATGTACTAAGAGATAGACATGGTAATGGATATAAAAAAAATTGAGGTAAAGTTATTAACAGATATGGATTATTTTTCAAGCTTCCAGAAAAGAAATTTTTGCTTCTCAGCCTCCAGTATTGGTGGATTATGTTTAAGAAATATTGTATTATTGGATTGTTTTTAAGAACTACTGAGTCAAAATGAGAAAATAATAAGTGGCCATTTAAAATGTACATCAGAAAAAGCTGCATGACATGGATTGTTTTGTGGGGCATCGTGCGGCTATTAAACTTAGTCATTTGAAGTATCAAGGAGCTTTTTTTCATACTGTGACTCAAGTATGTTTTTCATACTTATGCTGTATATGTAGGTTGGTGTATTTCTATTTTGTTTTGCTCTTACATATTACCTGGCATTGGGCAAACTGCAAATTCTGAACACACAGTTGTAACTGTGTATAAACTTAATTTGCTAAATATGACCTTTACTTCTTTCTTTCCTTCTGATTCAGACTAGCCTCATCCAGCACCCTGACTCATCCGCCTCCTTCTCCCTGGCACAACCACTCTCTTAAGCATTAAAGCCTTCACCACAGTGAGGGTCTGATCATCATCAAATAATCTTAGAAACAAAACCTGGGGTCTGTTGACCCCCAAGAAAGAGTTTCCATCAAACTGTAGTTGGTAGTTAAGCCCCAGTTGTGTTTCAGATCCAGACCTTGAAAAGTGGCAAAACCAGACAAAGTGAGGCCACGGCTGACGTCAGGACCAGAAGCACCAATCAACCAACCCTGCCCTTAGCGTCACCCAATCACTGGAGACCACAACCCTGACCACGACCCTAATTCCCTTAGTCACCACGATGAATAATTTTTCCCTTATATGGGTCATAACCCATCCTCTGGAAGCTGTCAGGAGCCAGGCCTTCAAGTATTAACTAGCCTGTTTCCAGCTGTGGGTCATCTACTAAAAATAAATCTTTACTTTTCTTGCTGCAAACTCCTGTTCATGTCTTATTGGGCTTTGATAGGTCCAGGTAAATAGGCCTTTGTAGTGAGGTACCCAAGACTGTCCTCACTTCTGACAACAACTACAAGATTGGCAGGACTCCAAAAAGACACCCTCAATTTGGGTAATTCATTAGAACTCACCCAACTCACTGAAATCTATTGTAATCATGATGATAGTTTATTACAGAGAAAGATACAAATTAGAACCAGCCAGAGAAAGATATACACAAGGAAAAGTCTAGGAGGATTGCAAACATTCATTAAGCTTCCATCATTTATAGGACTCGACTCTCCTAGCATTAATATGTGACCATCTACAAGAACATTGCCAAATCAGTAAACTCACCTAAGCTTTGGTGTTCAGAGTTCTCACCGAAGCTCTGTTACGTAGGCACAATTGATTGACTGCCCATATGATTAGACTTAGTGTCCAGCCCTCTGTTTCCCCAGATATAAGGCTGATATCACAGGGCCGGGGGACCCCACTATAAGTCACCTCATTAGCATAAACTATCAGATGTGGTCCAAGGTGCCTGTCCTGAATAACAAAGACACACCCATCCCTCAGGAAATTCTGAGAGTTTAGAGATTACTTCCAAAGTATTTCCCAAGGAAGTGATATTTTAACTCAAAACCAGAAACATGAATAGAAATTAACTAGGTAAAGAAGGAAGAAGGTGGCAGGAGCAGCTGGTGGCAGCCTCTAGGGCGATATGAGGCCTTTAAGTCTGAAACTCAAAAAGCAAGAAGTATTAAGGCATGAAGTGAGTCTACCAAGACTAGCCTGGCCAGAAAACGCAGATCCTGATAATGATTTGGATATTTTTTGTCATCAATACATGGAAAGATGTTGAAGAGTAAACTGAGATGATAAGCACTTTTAAAAGATCATTCTGTCCATAAGATTAAGTCAGGACAAAAATGGAGTACAGGTAGACCAGTTAGGAGCCTACATCAATATGTCATGAAGCAATCATAGCGGCTTGGACTAGATTTGCAGAGTGGATGTAGAGAAAAGTAGACGGTTTTGGGAGCAAACATTAGTACAGTTTAATGATTAACAATATAAATGATGAGAAAGAAGAGTGTCAAAAATGACTCCTGTGATTCTTGTCTCCCATTTTGGTACTTATCATTTTGAAGAAAATAAAAAATTGACTGTAATTTCTTGAAGATTCTTAAATCTCTGACATTGAAATTTGTGTCATCATTCTGAAACTTGTAAAAATGCTCTTTAATAGAATAAGATAGACATAGTTTTGGTAGGTGAGATTCTTATCTTTCTAAGTGCACCATTGTTTTTTTTTCCTTTAAAATAGGTCAGGGGGATGATAGTCTTTTAGAAAACAAGAAACTGAAAAAGCAATGGTTAGGTGGCAACGATAACATACGTTAACAGACCTTATGTATTTATCAGCTGGCCGTGACCTATATGGTGAAACTGTGATACTGTTTGCTGGGTGTTTCATTAGGCAAGTCAAGTTAAAAAAAACTAAGCTCCCTTCTCCTCGGTCTTAAAAACTAGTCTGAAATTCTATCTTGGTACATATGCAGACAAAAGTCTGAGACCACTATCCTTAGGAAAGTCTGCTTTGCAAGGTTGTTCCTCGGGCAGTAGCTAGCTACTTGACTGGCAAAAAGCTGATATAAACTTTCCCTAAATGCTATAAAACTGATATAAAACTTTCCCTAAATGCTAAGAATGGCTCACTGTGCCTGAACTGTCTGTATAAATGATATGGTTTATATTGAACATCTGCTTTCCTTCTGTGAGCCTGAAATTTTGGTACATTTTACATAGAGTGTGCCCACGTAACCAGCCCTCAGTCGAATCCCAGATCCCAAGCATTGAGTGTCTAACAAACTTCCCTGGTAGATAACATTTAGCACAAGTTGCTACAACTCACTGGATGCAAGAATTAAGCATGTTTTGTGTGACTCTATTGGGAGACAACTCTTCGAAGCCTGCCTCTCATTTCCCCTGAGTTTCGGCCCATGTGCTTTTCCTATTGCTAATTTTGCTCTGTAGCCTTTCACTGTAATATGTGTTTGCCAAGTCAATGAGTATGACTATCAACTGCGTCCTAAGAGTTCATCACACCGGGGGTGGTCTTGGAAACTCTGGATGCAGCAAATAGTTAGGAGACATTTTCTTATTATTACCTAAATTATTTCTATGAAAAAGCACTGGCATAGATTATTAATGTAGTTATTCATGGAAGTGATGATGTTGTCATGTAATTTTGCTGGAAATTACTTAGGGCAAATCCAAATATAAGAGAAGCAAAGAAAAAAACCCCGTAGACACAGACAACATTACTTTGATTACCAGAGGCAAGGGGGGTGGGGGAGGGCAGGAGAGGGTGAAGGGGGATAAGTGGTGATGGAAGAAGACTGGACTTGAAGTCGTGAACACAGTACAATATACAGATGGTATATTATAGAATTGTACACCTGAAACCTATATAATTTCATTAACCAATGTCACCCCAATAGACGCATAATAAATAAATAAATAAATGAATAAATAGGAAAAAAGACTTCACATTACCAGACACAAGCAAAAAAATAAAAATAAAAAGAATCCCCTTAAACATATTTTGAATTTGTCAGAAGAAGGTGGAAGTGTGCTTAGAAATCATCCCATTACATGTGACCATCTTCAGCCATGCAAAAATAAAAATGTCACTCTTATAAGCTCTTTGGAACTTGTTTTCATCAAAGTTTCTCTGTTACTCCCATTTATGTTTTTGGTGTTGTATTCAGACCACAAAGCTTTTCTGTGAGAAAACCCTAGAATTTAACATGTTTTATACACAAGGCGAAGATATCTCGTGGAGATGATGATGAAATGAACAGGAGGCTGCTGGAAGCCGTTTCATGTTAAAAGCTTCTTGTATTACAGAAGATGGAATGGCGTCAACAACATTACCAACCATAAGTGACTCCTGGATTTGAATTGTGATCATGGAAATGGTAATGGCCTTTCATGTTGGTGATTACCAAGCCTCTTAGAGCACCTGGTGTTTGTAGGGTCCAAGATTCTTATTACCTGCTTGAAGCCTGTATTACCCTGCACGAATTTAGCACTCCTTCTCTAACGGTCTGCCTCATCAAATTCTCAGACGATATCAGTAATATCCCCTGAGGAATTTTTTACTTTGTCTTTTTTCTCTGGAGCCATCACAAAGTTCTTTAATCTCTAGTCATTATTTTTAGGTTAAAACACACGAGGTGACTCCTCGAGTATGTTCCTCATCCGCCTCAACTCCCCCCGAGACTGGGCGTGTTTTTCTATTAAGACTGTCCTTGGGCGAGGATAAAGACTGCTTGTGAATATTACTCCAAACTTCGTCTCATAAGTTTTTAAAACTCACTCTTAAGCTCTCCTAAGATTTGAAAATGAAAGCTAAATGCTTGCTAAGTAAGGTCTTACTACTTGCCTGGCACTATTCTAAATCTATTAAACATACTAACTCCTTTAAACTTCACAGTAGCTTTTGAGTTGGAGGCACTATTGTTATCTTCATTATACTGATGGAGGAACAAGACGCAAAAGTGTTAAGCGACTTGCTCAAGGTCACACCTCAAAGCAGAGCCAAGGAGGGTGAGGGGTGAGGGGTGGGCAGTCTGGTTCCAGAACCTGAACTCTTAATCTTTGCCAAAAAGAGCATCCAGCTGGTTTTTTTTGTTTGTTTGTTTGTTTTGTTTTGTTTTAAATATTCACTGCCTTACTAAGGACTCACTCCTTCTAAGCATGCTTTCTTTCTTCATTTCTGCAGCTGTGTCTTGGTCCACATTTTTTGCCCTTAACGTGGCTTGTCTGTTAGGCAGCATTTCCCATGCTCTTCACTTGTGGCTTTTCCCCCTTGCCCTCCCCCAAGAAAGCTTTTCACAGTCTGATAGGCAGCCTGGGAAATGCTGTGCAGGCAGCATAGACCTATCTTTGCCTGTGGGGCTCAGGCAGGGAACAAAGTGTGAAAGATTATTTCAGATTCCATTGCTTCCAGTGCTTTAGATTCACTTGCCCTAGCGCGAAAAAGGGGAACTACACCAAAAAATCTACATTTCTAACATCAAAAGCTACAATTTTGGAAGACAAAAATTTCTGAAAAATAGGACCCAGCATCACTTGCCTAATGTTAAGTCTATATTCAGACTTTAGAATGTCAAACAGTTTTAAATACAAGCCGTCAATTTCAAGTGGAAGGATTTAGAACATTTTCTCTTCCAGTGAAATCATATAATCCTCATTGAAATGCTATCTTATGGTTGAGATGACTAACAAGTATGATATTCTCTGAACCCAAGAAGCCTGAAATTCTGTAGATGAACAAAATTCCACCACCTGCTACAGATTTTCTTAACAAAAATCTTTCCAGCTTATCAGTATGGATCCCTATTGTTCTTTTTGTAGTTACAGGCTTCTGGTTACTTCACAGTCATTTCACACTTGTTCTTTCCCAGTCTCATTCTCTGTCTCAGAAATAAAGGTCTTTCAAACCAAATTGAAAAGCGCTTATTGTATGGTGCCATCAATTTTCTCATTCTCTCTCTGGAGAGATAGATAAATACATAGATAGATGATAGATGATAGATAGATGGATAGATATAATGTGAACCTGATGGAAAATCTTCATTAGGTTTTTCTCTTTTTTAAATTTGATTTTATTCTTTGGTACTTTTTTTATTTTAGTCCCCCTGCCCCAGCAATCATCGCTGCTGTCCAGGTCTATGAGTCTTTTTCCTTCCTGCTCAATCCCTCCACCTTCTAACCTCCACCTGCCCTTAGCTGTCATCCTGCTCTCCATCTATGAGTCTGTCTCTGTTTCCCTAGGTTTTTCAAGCATATTCTTGTCCCTTTGTAAATTACAACTGTTTGAATTTTTTCTCTCCTCTTTCGTAAGCACGTTTCCAAAGTTCATTTTCCAAAATGTTAATTCTAAAAATACATTAAAGAAACCTGAGAGAAAAAAATAAATAAATTTAAGCTGACAGTAATACCCACCAACCCGACATATTCCTTGGATAAATTAAGATTTTAAAATGAAGTCTAGATTATGACTATTTCTCAGTGGTTGATATATAGACTTTTTGGGAATATTAAGAAAAAAAATTAAGATTACCTGGAGTTATTTGAATGGGGAAAATCTTATGTAATACATAATGATATCCTTTACCAAATTAAATAGTAATGAATATGAAATTGTATCTTACATTGTTGGCTCCAGATTTCATGACACAGAAGGATTACATGCAAAAAACATAGTGGCATATGTATGTCATAAAATACTGTGGTTCAGATTCCACTCACATGTACTGAATATCTGAAATGACAAACATTTATATAGATGAGCAGTGTGAAGGTAGACACTTACAGAATGGCACAGATGGAGGGCTGAAGGGTGGGACGGCTGGGTAGCTGGGTCTACACCTGCTTTGTATTGACAGCAGTGACTCCTCACTGTCTCTCCAACTCTCATTCCTTTTCCTGAGCTCTGATTTCAATAGGTGTTTCCACTCAGATGGTTAACAAGTTTCTCAAACTTAATATGCCCCCAAAGCTTCATTTTTTTTTTGCTTAATTGTCTATTTCCCTCCACTCCCACCACCTTCCCAAACCTTATATTCCCCAGGATTCTACATAACAGTTTTTGGCATCACTATTCATCCAATTAGTTTCTCTGTTCGAAAACTAATACTGTGTCCAGAATTCCTGTCTTCAACACAATTTCCCAAAACTGAGTGCATCGGAAAATTCTGTCTGCTCCATCTCCAAAATATATACCAAATTCCACCACTTCTTACTATTTTTGTGGCCATTTTTCAAATTCCTGGCTAGCTGATACCTCTGCAAAAGCTCCCTAATTTGTTTTAGTTTCTACTCTCTTCTACTACAACTAGTTCAAAACAGCAGAAAGTATCTTAATATTTAAATCTTATCATTACCTTGATTAAACGTTCTCAATGGTTTTCTATTGCAATGAAAACAAAATACAAATTTCTTGTGATGCTCTAAGGTGTGGTCCTTGCTTACCTGTCCTAGGTTACCTTTTACTGCTCGTAGCCCTGACCATCCTGCTCAGGGGCTCCAGGCAAATGATCTTCCAACAAGCCATGCTCTTTCTCCTAAAACTTTAACTAGCGGTTCTTTCTGCCCAGAAAACTGTTCTTCCAGCCCTTTGCCTCGCCAGCTTTTTTCATCATCTGTGTTTCTATTCAAATGTTATCTGCTCAGAGATTCTTCTTTAATCAGCCTAATTAAATTACCCTCTTTCCATTCTTTTGTTTTATTTTCTTTTAGTCTCCTATAGTTATCTGAAATTATCTTACATATGTGTGTATTGATGTACTTAATAGCTTTTCTTCTCAATAAAATGTAAGCTTCATGAGACAAAGTGTTTGTTTTATTCACTTCTGGGTTTCCATTACTTGTATGGGGATTGCTACACAGTAGGAGCTCAGATAGTTGTTACATGAAGAAATGGATGAGTAAATAGATCATGTCAGATAATTTGCACAACCACCTTGTAAGATAAGTGGCATCATCACTGAAATTTCAGGGCTGTAAAATTATCTTACAAATGCACATCTGATTAAACCCAGAATCTTGACACAATTTCTAGGTTCATTCTAATCAATGATGATTCCTTTCGAGTTTCTCCACAGTGAGTGAACAGTTGGATTGATGTTCAAATTAAACTGTATCATTCCATACCACCCAACTCATCTCAAAAAGAAGTCAGTTTTCTACACACCTTAAGATCAAACTATATGAGGACAAAAACTTGAAGACTTGTTACTGCTGATTCAGAATAAGAACAATGTAAGAACTGTAAATTAACTGGTCATGATTTCAGGTGTGCTGTTCTCTAAAACTTTTCTCTGAATGAGAAAATAAATGAAGAGAAAATGTAAGTGAAAAGGAGAAGCCTTCATTGGGGACACACAGCATGTGCAATTGAAAATGTAGGCTTGTGCTGATCACTTTGGGAGAATTTGGGAGCCCACAGACCATAGGCATCCAAGGCAGCAGTCATTGCTTCAAAAACAGAGAACCACATTTGGTAAAGGAAGATTGTTCCTGTTGCTCCTTTTTTAAAAAAAGATTTTATTTATTTCTTTTTACACAGAGGGGAAGGCAGGGAGAAAGAGAGGGAGAGAAACATCAATGTGTGGTTGCTTGTCACATGCTCCCTACTGGGGACCTGGCTAGCAACCCAGGCATGTGCCCTGACTGGGAATTGAAAAGGTGACCCTTGGGTTTGCAGGCCAGTGCTCAATCCACTGAGCCACACCAGCCAGGGCATTCCTGTTGCTGTTTGATTTATACATGTTTACAGGTTAAAATCCCAGACAGGCTCTCATTTAATTCAATATACTAATGAATATTTGTGGTCAAAATGTTGGTCTTTAACTGACCTGTCCCTATGATTGTAAGAAAGCAAAGGTTCTTGACACCCTTCACAATAATTTGTAGTTGGAAATATCACTCTGGTAAAAAAAAGTAGGGATGTCACAAAAGAAAGGGTGATAGGGCATGACACAGACACAAAGATCCCAGTTCTGCTGAAAAACTGCAGGTTAATGCTTAAGAAATCTTGATCATTATTAATATCAATAATTGTGTACTCAGCACCAGTCTTGTGTAATCATTGAGGGTGCAAATAAGTCTGTAACACAATCTGTCAGCAATGCTGTAATCTGTGACCAGAAACAAAACATGGATGACTAACCTATCACTCATTCTTGCTTCCTAACAGCACACTGATCCACTGGGCAAATTTCCTTGGCGAGATGACATATCCAGTGCCTTCCGTCCTAACAAGCAGCCTGTTCTCAGATTTGTTCTTCAGTTTTCTCTTTCACTTTGCGAGATCTCTGATGTTCTTTCCAGCTCAAGATACGTAGAGTCAGTTTCTGTTGTTTACAACTGAAGAACCCTCACTGATTTTTCCACTAAGTCCCCCTGAAAGATGTTGATTTAGTATTTAGGATTCAGAATTTGAATGTGCTCATCTTATCCATGAAGACCAATTTTACTTTAAGAACTACATGAAGGCACAGAATACCGGAAAGTTCTCTTAGGTGTTTTTATTCCGAAAAGAAAGATGCATTGACTGAGCGTGTTACCTTTACTAACAATGTGTATTAAGCACCTGTTGTGCAACTTCTCATCTTCATTTTGGATGTCCAAAGTTGTCGAATGAATTCAAGAGCTTCTAGAAACCCAAAATATCCTGTAAAACTTGATTCTTTTACATGTTCGCAAAAAATAATTGGTAGAGAAAACAGCCATGAAAGCATGAGGTGTGGCACTAGTTCCTTATTCATATTTATTATTATTTATTTTTTATTGTTATTCTATTTCAGTTGTCCCAGTTTTCCTCCCTTTGCCTTCCCCCAACCACCCCACCCCTCCCCTCTCCATTGTCCGTGTCCATACATGTTACTTAATTAGTTCCTTCCCCTTCTTTCCACCATTATCATCTTTTGCCCTCTCCTCTGGCTGCTACCAGTCTGTTCCATGTTTCCATGCATTTCCTACTTCATACTTTCAATATACAAAGCTCCGCCTTTCTCTATGGC
>PVKM010038530.1:0-14086 GCA_004027735.1 Carollia perspicillata
TATTAGTTGTGAACCAGGGTTTCTCAGGATACTTTTTAAGACACTTGGGCGTTTTGTGATGGTTAGCTTACTTAAAGCTAGAAAATAAATTTTTAAAAAGATTTTATTTATTTATTTTTAGAGAGAGAGGAAGGAGAGGAGAAAGAGAGGGAGAGAAACATCAATGTGTGGTTGCCTCTCTCTCGTGCACCCCGTACTGGGAACTGGTCTGCAACCCAGGCATGTGCCCTGACTGGGAATCGGACCAGTGATCCTTTGGTTCACATCCTGTGCTCAATTCACTGAGCTACACCAGCCATGGCTAGAAAATAGAGTTTTAATTCTATGTAACTGGGCTCTCATAAACTGCCCTGTAAACTGCCATACACTGCAAGTAAAGTATGTTAAGTTCCTGTTTGAGGGATTCCCTTTAAAATCCTCTCCATTGAGGAAGAAGTCCCTCTCTTTTTTCTGGATCACCGAACAAGGGGGATTATGTGGGAAGCGAAAGAAGCTAATGATTCCAATCCCCCCACTTCGTGGGCTCCTTGTGCAATTGGTTTGAGACCACTGTTCCTTTCCACCCCACTTTCTTCTCTGTCATACCCTCCTGCCTTATGTCAGTTGGGGGCAGAAGTGTACCAGGCAGGCATCTTTTTAAATCTAAGTGGAAGTTGGATGAGGAGGTACATTTAATTTGGATTTAATGGAAAGTACTTATGTGGAAGTTATTGTTAGCCTTTTGGTATAGGAATGCTTTCTAGGAATATTTTTACTGCCACTGGGATGACTCATGTAGCTTCTGCAATACAAAGATGCAAGGCCAGAGGTCATGTCATGACCTAAGTGAGTTCAACTATGCTAGGCACTAGATGTGGGACAGTGGAAGTGAAAGTTTGAAATCACTGAATAGTATCTGAAATCAGATACCATATTCTTTAGAAAGTTGGCCTAAAAAGACAGGCAAAATTGCAAGTGGAAGATATACTTCTCATTGATGCCCAAGTCAAAAAGGAAGTCTCTGCTGGCAGGAATACACTAAATAATGATTTTTCCGTTTATGAGAAAATCACAGGAAATTTAAATTCCTGTTTCTTTTCTTCTAAATAACAATTTGCTTTCATACCTTATTCTGTATTCATAAATTTTTGTTCTTTTTCTTTCAGAAAGCTCCCCCCAAAATAGGCATATCAAACCTCAGAAAACCTAGATTCATGCCTGCCACAAACCTTAGTGACATAAAACTATTTGATGTATGAATTGAGTGAGAACACTAATATCAGGTCATGTATTAAATATTAGTTAAGTTTAATTCTTCAATTTTTTAGCTAAAAATGTAAAAGTACATTATTGAGTATCTTTCCATATCCCAATAAATACGTTTATATACTCCATCTACTTGAATGATAATTGATCAACAATTGACAAATATTCGGTTTTGCTAAATAAGACAGACTTCTTTGCAGTTCCAGAAAAGTGGGGCATTACACCCTCTCCTTCTCTTCCTTGAATCAATCAGTTCCACGTTTTAGGTATTGCAGTTCCTACTACCAAATTCTGTTAGACTGAACCATACAAAATTAAAATTGTATAGGTCAAAAATGGTTGAATATTGACAAATTTATAGGTTCACCTTAGTAGACATTTAGGATGGATTCAGCTGCAAGTAACAGAAACAAGACTCAAATTCACGTACCCAATAAGCAAATGTACGGTGAGGATATCAGTGAATTCACAAAATTGAGTAAAAGACTTGAGAATCGAGTTTGGAAAACCAGCAGAAACCAATGGAGACGACACTGAGCCCGGGTCAGGCTGCCGAGATCAGCAGTAACGAGAGCGAAGTGCACATACTGTGTTTTGCTGTGGAACGTGCACCCACATTTCTGGCTCAAACTTTGAGGGAAAAAAATCTTATGTTTTAATTTTTTAATCCAATTTTTTTCTATTTATATTTAGAAAAAACACCAGTTATCATATTCCAGGGTACTATTTTGTATACAGATATTGTTATTGCTTTCTAGAGTTATGTTTTTAATGCATAAGCATAGACAAAAGAATTAAAAACATCTATATAGATATGGGATTAGCACTACACATGTATAAAATGCACCTTTATTTTCCCCTCAAATATTTGGGCAAAATACGTGCACATTATACATGACAAAATATGGTATTAGTTAATTCTGTGTTAAGTTTCTGCATGGCCAATAAAGTGATTAAATTGGTCAATAGCACATACAAATTCTTACAAAATGTCTCCTCATCCATCAAAGTCAAGAAGAAATGTGTCATCTCAAGAGCTAGGTAAGCTATTAGGGAGCAAGAGGTCTGATTAGCAAGCTACTGTATCCCCAACTCCATCTCATTTTCATGGACTCTCCTAAAAACGAATGCTACTCACTCACTTTTCTCTCTGCTGTCTCCTTAACCAAACAACTTCAGATGGCGCTCTGGGAGCAAGCGAGTGTGCTTCCCTCCCCCCTCTTCTTCCCCTACAGGCATGCATTTTCTAAACTCTAAGGGGCCCCACCAGACTTGCAAACAGGGCAGCAATGTGTAGCTGCAGCTCACCCCTGCTTACCCTCTGACCCTGTCTCCAAAGCCTCTTCTTCTCTGACTTCTCAGTGAGCGGAAGCAGTCCCAACTAGACACTCTGCTGTTGCTTCTTCTCTCCTAAGTGCTTCTTGTTTCACTGTCCCCAGCTTTAATAAATGTACTCTCAAGGTATAAGTAAGTAAGTAAGTAAGTAAATAAATAAATAAAAACAACCTCAAACACATGGAGCCAGGAGTGGAAATACCTAAGGTGAAAACACAAGCTATCTCTGCACTAGGCTCCAACAATGTCATGACTGACCTTGTAAGCAAGCAGGCCTGAGGTAAAGAACGTAGGTGATGATGGTGATGTTGATGATGATGATGATGATGATGATGATGATAATCCGTTATATCACATTATTATCCTGTGAATAACAACCACATTTTCTCATCTTTATGTCCTCATAGAATCTGGAAGGATGCCTTAGTTGTATAAAGTATTCATTGAGCCCTGGCTGGGGTAGCTCAGTTGGTTAGAGCATCGTTTCTATGCACCAAGGTTTTGGGTTTGAACCCTACTCAGGGCACATACAAGGAGCAACTAATGAATGTACAAATAAGTGGAACAACAAACTGATGATTTCTCTCTCCCTCTCTCTAATAAATATCAAACTTTAAATTGAATTGTTAAAAATCAATAAACTTTACAGCTGGAAGGAGCTATGAATCCAAGTCCTCCCCTTTTTTTTACAGATGAAGAAACTAATTCTAAATAGGTTGGTGGAAGAGCAGTGCTGGTCATATGACATAAATCTATGAATAAAAGCAATTGAAAATAATACATAGCTATTTACTAGGTAGGGATGAAAAAAATGAAAACAAATACAAATTATTGAAAAGGTTGGGCTCATTTAGTCTCAAACCTCTTAAACTTTCCTTTAACTATTTCTCAAATATTTTCTACTTTGTTATTGTTATCCTGACCCAGGCCCTCATCACCACACATCATCAACAAAGATAATGTAGTACAATGTGCTAATTTTACAATGGAGGAAAGTGACTTGCTCCATATCATCGTTACAAGGGATGCATTTTATTCCCTCTTTATGAGCCATTTTCAAGTTTTGCTTAAAATGGGAAGGAATCCTCACCTATTGGCAGACACTTTGTTGCCTTAATTCTCCTAGCTTCCTCTGTAGTCAGGATGGCATTTTGATTTGGTTCTGGTCAATGCAACCTAGTTGGAATTCTGCTAATAAAATATGAGAAAATAAATAAAGAGGTATGTTGATAAATTGTTCAATCTTATTA
This sequence comes from Carollia perspicillata, assembly GCA_004027735.1. Lineage (NCBI taxonomy): Eukaryota > Metazoa > Chordata > Mammalia > Chiroptera > Phyllostomidae > Carollia > Carollia perspicillata. The sequence goes on from PVKM010038530.1 coordinate 3,831, forward strand.
TTGCTCATCTCTTACTGTGTCTAAATTGTAAATTAAACTTTCTCCCCATCCCATTGCTTGTTCTGCTTGAATGTAAATGTGACAGCTAATGGAGTTATGACATTATGACAATCATATTGTAACCACGAGGTCGTAGACACATTGGCAAGAGCAAGCATGATAAAGATGGTAGAACAGACAGAAAAAGCCTGTGCTAAGGGTCTGTTCTGAAGTACCATAGAATAATGAATAACTAAGACACTGTTAGAAAAAAATATGTTAAATTGTTATGTATGTTAAATACATTATTCAAAAACTAAAGGTAACCTCCAGAATCCGAGAGACATAGTATGTAGCCTTCACACCAGGGAGGAGAAAGGTGGGAGACAGACATTTTTTGCTAATCTAACAGGACAGGAAAAAAGAAAAGAAGGAAAAACAGAAGTATAAATAGAAAACACAGAATAAGATGATGGTACTTTGTGTGCAAAAAGTCAGGACACAGCCAATGCATGGCAAACTAAACTAGCCAATTAAAAGACCTACATTGTCAGAGTCAATATGATCTTGAAATTATGCTACAGGAAACATGCCTAACCAAAGACTCACGGAAGGGTTAAAGACAAAGGGATACAAAAAGGTGTAGCAAGCAAGTACAGGCCCAAATCAAGCTGGCATAGCTATGCTAATATCAATAAAAGAGAATATAAGAAAATGTAACCATTAATAAAAAAGAAAGATAGCAATGTATCTTTAATGAAATGTTAGAATGCATAAAAATTATAAGATTAAAAAACCACTGTGTGGAGGCAGCTACTATTAACATGTCAGGTACATTCTTTGAGTATTTTCCTTGGCTTTTTTCCCTAACTGGAAATAATTATATATTTTTATATTCCATTAAAAATTAATATATGATGATTATAGAAACATTTAGACAATGCTGAAAAGTAAAAATGAGAAAATAAAAATTTGCCTTGTACACAGAGGTAATTCTACTTCATTTCACATATGTCCCCCTAGATATTTTGAGGTATATGTGTATATTTGTTTTTAGAACTGGCATTATAATAGCCCTGGCCAGATGGCTCAGTTGGTTAGAGCATCGTCCCAATATGCCAAGGTTGTGGGTTTGAACCCTGGTCAGGACACATAAAAGTATCAACCAATGAATGATACATAAATAAGAGAGGGTATTTCTCACCCTCTCCCTTCCTCTTTCTCTAAAATCAATAAATAAAAAGTTAAAAATAAAACTGACATCATAATAGATGTCCCCTTTTCACCCAAGGATACAATGTAAATATCTTTCTATATCAACAGACATTCCTTTATATCACTTCAATGAATATAAAATATCCATTGTGTGACTTTACCCTAATATTTCTTAATGCATAATCTTGCAGAGTTGAAATTGTATTGTGGATCATCTTCCATCTTGCCTTTTTCATTTACTATAAAATAAGCAATGTGTCATGTTGTTAAGATTTTTCCTAAAGATAAATATGAATAGTCAAATAATATTTTATGTCTGTGCATAACTTAGCTGTTGTTCTACCTTGAATATTTAACTTGTTCACAATTTTTCACATATAGAGGCTGCAAATGATGATCATTTTTCAGAAATTTTGTTTAAAAGATTTTATTTATTTATTTCTAGAGACAGGGAAGGGAGGGAGAAAGAAAGGGAGAGAAACATCAATATGTGGTTGCCTCTCGCACGCCCCCTACTGGGACTTGGCCCACAACCCAGGCATGTGCCCTGACGGGGAATAGAATCTGGACCCTTCGTTCATAGGCCAGCACTCAATCCATTGAGCCACACCAGCCAGGGCTCAGAATAATTTTTTAATAAGACTTGAGTTCCCTAGATTTTCCCTTTAAGTAATTCTAAATACAAGGGAGGCATCTGTAAGGCATTAATTCAATGTCTGATTAGTAATTAATATTTATATAATTAGCATATTTCCCTGACTACATTGAATTTATGATTTAATAATATTGAATTAAATGTGCTGATTATAATCTTCATAGTGTAATGTCTTCTCAGGAAATCTATGCAGATAGGACATTTATTTCTGTCTTATAAGACCCAAGCAGCTTATTACAATTTTTAGGTGTTATAGACGTTTCTAGTTCTCTTTGCTTTTTAAATATTTCATGGGTCAAACCTGTGATTTATTTGATGCTGAGTCTTTAGTGACATGCTCTCCCAACCACAACATTGTTCTTCCCTGAATCCCTGCTTCCCTTAGTCATAAGGACCAGCTGGGCTGGCGGGAAAGGTCTGTTGTCTGAAGGTTGTCACAGGAGTCCAGGGAGAATGCCAAGCCCAGAGTTCCATGAAGAGCTGGGCTGAGTGAGCTGGGGAAGAGGATTCTGAATCTACACACTGAGGGTGAGGGGCAGAGGCAGGTGTTAGAGGCCAGGGAATTGTGCCAGGAATGGGAAAGCCAGGGATAGAAGAGTGCAGAAAAAGACAGACTTGGTGAAGAGTCTGCAGTCTGGGCCTGACCGTGTACCTGGTTGGAAGCTCTCACTGCTGGCTTGATGGCATTTACCTTTATGCAGCACCAGGCCATGTGTTCACAGAGTCAGGAGCAGAGCTCTCACTGACGGGACCCCTTCCCACCCTCCAACATACCTCCTTCTTTGGGTTCAGTAGTATTACAGCTTCCCTATATTGACAAGTAGAAGGTTCTTGTTTTTGTTTCCTATGGCTGCTGTAACAAATTAGCACACACCTAGTGGACTGAAACAATACAGATTTATTATCTTATTGTTCTGGCAGACAGAAGTCTGAAACGGACCTCACTGGCCTAAAATCAAAGTGCTGGCAGAGCTGTATTCTTTTCTGGAGAATCTGCTCCATGCCTTTTCCATAAAAGATCAGCCTCGAGACTTAAAAAATGTCCAGAGGAGACCTTTGGTTGTATGATGACTTGCACAAAGGCCCTCAAGTCTGTAACACGCAGGTCCCTTCTGAAAACTAAACAACCCTAAGTAGGGAACATTCTACAAAGCCTACTTCAGATGTGGCCATAGGGCAAAATGTGGGGTCATGGAGAGGAAGCCCCAAGGATTCGGGAGAGAGGTCCACTTCCCTCACCCACTCACTGCCAGGCAGCTAGAATGGCACCTGCCAGATTGGATAACCTGGGAACTTACTCTACTACAAGGGTAGGGAATCTTTGCACTTACTGCTCCATAGGACGTGATGATTCCTATGAATCAGAGGTTGCTGTGTTTTTCCCATTCTTGTCTTTTACAGATAGATATAATGTGTGTGTGTGTGTGTGTGTGTGTGTGTGCGCACGCACACACGTGCGCTATTCCATTCCTGCTGTACAATTTCCAACAGGAAGATTTGAAGTAGATAGCTGGTCTTTTAGTTTACAGGCTATCAGACCATGAGGCTGTCATATGTGTCATATGAGGCTGTCATATGTGGCTGTCATAAAGAAGATGGAGAATTAACCAGAGATTGTGAACTTTGTTTGAGGTGGATGCAGAAACTGGATGGGACTTCAGTGGTTTCTGCCTCCAGAGAGGAAACAAATGTGTGGGAAGAAGGATGCACATGATATTTGGGTACCTAGAGGGTCAAAGTGGGCCAGAGACTGAAAGTTGCCCCTCAATATCTCTCCTCTTCTTCCTCATTATTAGAAGTCTTTAGCTTGGCACATAGCTACCCAGAAAGCTGATAGAGTTCCCAGCCTTGCTCTCAACTGGGTAATTCACACTTCAAGCCCTGGGCAATGGGATCTGAGTGAAAGTGATTCTCGTGACTTCTGGGCTGCACTCCTTTTTTTTTTCTTTAAAGATTTTATTTATTTATTTATTTTTAGAGATAAGGGAAGGGAGGGAGAAAGAGGGGAAGAGAAACATTAATGAATGGTTGCCTCTCACACACCCCCTACTGGGGAACTAACCTGCATCCCAGGCATATGCCCCGACTGGGAATTTAACCGGTGACCCTTTGTTAGCAGGCCGGCACTCAATCCACTGAGCCGCACCAGCCAGCGCTGGGCTGCATTCTTAAAGGGAGTGGCATACTCCTTTCCTTCCTCTTTTCCTTCTTTCTGGTCAAAATGTGACATGATATTAAGTCACCTGGGACCATTGAGACCAAGAGAGCACCACAGGAACAGCGGGACAGCAAGACAGAAGGAACTTGGGCCCCTGACACTGTGGAGGGATATATTAGACTTTTACATGAAAGAGAAATACCTTTTCTATTGTAAAGTCAGTATTATTTTAAGTCTCTATTTATGTGGCGAAATATATATAGTGTGGCTGAATGTATCTTAATTTCACAAACATGTTGCGGTGAGGTGCTTTTAAAAATTTCTTATGAAAAATGTCAAGTGTACACAAAGGTAGAAAGAATAATACAGTAATTGTGTGTGTACTCACCTACAGCTTCAACAACTACCATTTCATCTATCTGATTTAAGCTAAACCCACATCCTCCACCATCTTTCCACTGGAGTATGTTGAAGCAAATTTCAAATAAATCATTTCTTCAGTTAACATTTTAGCACGGATCTCTAAAAGATAAGGATTCTTTTTTGTTTTTTTTTTTCCTAAAGAAGAGTGTCAAATGCTTTTGAGTAAAATAAGTATGGATATCTACCAGACAGTTGAGCATATCTCTGTAACATTCAGGACAAAGGTTGGACCCGAAGGCTCATTGACGGTATTTAAGAACTTGGTAGTAGATGAGATAACCTAGGGAAAGTGGTCCTCTGAGTTTAAAACAGAAAAATTACATCAGTTTAGATAAGCAGAGGTTTCTTTCACTGGTGTCGGGTAGCCTGGGGAGCTGTGCAAGATAGGATAAATGCACATGGGCAGGAAGGCTTTATGAACGTCGTTTTCACTACCCAAAATTCATTTCTCATCTTGATTTTCTTTGGGGTAGAAAACTACAATCTCATGTCCTAAAAACCAGGTCTTTGTTCAGAGATGGTTCACATATCTTAGCCACAGCTGACGAGCCCCAAGGAATGTTTGCTGAAGCCTCTTGGTTCTTTAGGAACTACTTGCGTCCGCTTGGGTGGTGTGGTGTGATGGGATGTGCCGAAACTGCTGCAGCCGTTCCGTTACCGTGAGAAGATCCTGGAGCCACCCTGAGTGTCGAGACTGAGGGTGAAGCCAACACCGAGTGCAGAGAGGGAGAGAAACCCAGTCCTTGACCTGGGTTTGTGCTGCAGGTTCAGAAGCCTTTATAGCCAGCCCTCCCTCTGAATCTTTAAACAAATAAGATAAAATAAAATAAAATAAAACAACTTTTTTTTTATCTGCACCAGAGGACATGTTATCCTTGTTTTTTTTCAGAGAGCGAGGAAGGGAGAGGGACTGGGTATGGAACCCACAACCCTTCGGTTATAGGACAACGTTCTCACCAACTGAGCCGCGCCAGCCAGGACTTGACACTGAATCTGTGAGCTACAAATCATGAGCTACCAATTTGCCTTTGTTATCTCAATCATTTCAAGTTGGATTTTCTGTCACTTGTAATACAATGTGTTCTCTCTGGTAGAGCAGGCCATGAGGTCAATGTTTTTCAAGGCCACGAGGAACCCCAGTTCTAGTCACCTCAGCTTTAGCCCGGGCAGGTGATATGTTTACAGAAGAAAAATAATTAGCCCACACCCTCTACTCAATATATTTTCTTGTGTTCAGTGGCAATAAAAGTGTATAGCCTTGTGGTAGATAGAGGAGTGGCCTGCAGGCTTTCCCTAGTAGCTTATGGCTTCTGCGGGAACTGGCCAGTTGCCGGGAGTCATCGTGGTGCTTAAAGGTATAGGAAAATAGAAGATTTTTTCAGCTGCTATGGAAAAAAGTATTCTAGGTAGAGAAATGCAGTGAATTACATATACAATCTGCTTTGGTTATGTGATAGATCTTGCTACTCTCTGCAGAAGCACAGCATGGAGTATTGTTCTATAAGACCTACCTAATACATGCAACCAGGTGAACAGGAGGAAGCAACATTATATCTTTTTAAAAATATATATTTTATGAATTTATTTTTAGTGAGAGGAGAAAGGAGGGAGAGAGAGGGAAACGTCGATGTGTGGTTGCCTCTTGCACGCCCCCAACTGGGGACCTGGCCTGCAACCCCAGCATGTGTCCTGACTGGGAACCGAAATACATCTTTTCCAACTGTATTCTTCACAACTGCAACGAAACTGATGTGGATAGTCCGTAGAGGTGGCTCCTTCTTTGACAAAATGCTGGGGGCTATGTTCCACATTGATGAGAGATGACCTCGACCTTCAAGCTTGTATTGAAGTCATGGGGCCATCCTGGCCTGAATGTGGTTTCATTTCCCCACACTGACTCTTCAGGTAATCATTAAGCAAAGAATGCTCAGTGACAGAGGATGTGAACAATTACTACAGTCACCGCTAGATGATTTCTTTTATGTGGAAGGGGGAATCTCTTTTCCTTTTTGCGTTCCATTGAGAAATATTGGCAGGCATGAGGACTATTTGCCAGAAGAGTACTCACACTTTTGACAAGTGATTTGCCAGAGAAATGAGCCGAAGTTATGTATCTCTTATTAGGTAAACAGAAGACAGCATATGAATATTTCAGACGTGTATATTTCATGCCTATTAAATTTAGTTCAGAGCACTACAATTTGTTAAAACTCCATAGACAAAGGCTGATAGAAGTTCAGGCTTATTTGCATTTTTAATGATCTAGAACCCAGCATTTAGGGAAGCCAGAAGAGATTTATTATTTAATTATAAAGTAGGTATGAATATTGGCATTAGAAAAATCAGGCATCTTCTTTAAAATCTAGATGCTAGGACAGTGGAATTAATAACTACTTTTGCCAGTGTTGGGATGGAGAGGGGCAGCTCTCTTAGAAAAAGAGCAAAAATCCTGAGTGGTAGGGTGAACTCCTGGAATAAGAGTACAGAGCTCCCTGCTGGCAAAGACGAGCAAAGAAGAACAGAGACAAAAAATTTTAATTAAAATAAATGAATGAATGAATACATAAATAAATAAAAGCATTCATTTACCCAAACTACCGGAAACAATGAAGTGGGTCAGAACGTGAAGGTTTAAGTCTGACATGGTAGATAAGGTCTCCTGTCACCATCGGCAGGAGAGACTGAAAATTTGCAGGGTTGGAGGACCTTGGTGTGTCCTGTAAAATTTACCCAATTGGCACAAATGAAGATTTGCTGAGGACTGAATAGGAGTCAATTAGGAAAGAACTCGGACTAGCAGCCAAGTCTCAAAACAGAACGTGGTGAATGCTGGTTTGCGAGGGGAGAAATGGTGTAGGAGTGGCCATCCACGTCCGAGGGGCAAGTTTCGCCAACAGTTTCTCCGGAGTTAGAAGGAGTTTTTGAGATGGGAGCGCCTAGAAGTTTCTTGCCAGGAACTTAACGTGTGTATTCATCAAATATCTACCTTCACTCACTCGCCCCAACTCCCAGGCTATTTATGAAAATGATCAGGAGATCTGGCTTTGCAGTGACGAGAGGACCCAAAAAGTTTGCTATTTGAAATCGCTGCCCGCTGCTGCGGGGACCCAAACTCCTGAACCACCCTTGGGCCTTCTATTTCCTTGAGGACTGTGTTTTGTAAAAAAATCTTTTCAGCTCTGGCCCTTCCTAATACAATGGCTGCCTAGTGGAAGGCATATAATTTGGCGATGCCTCAGACGGGTATTGACTGATACATTCATTTACTTCTTACTTTATTTCTACTGTGTCTTCTTTCACAAGAGATTTGGAAATCTTATGAGAACATATATGATCAAATTGAAAATATAAACAATAAATGAAGCCAGGATCTTTAGAAACATATATTATAGGCAAATACAAGTCAATAGAGTGGAATGAGTTATGCAAACAGTAGTGGCCCATACAATTATCTGAGCCACAGAGTCAGATTTGAATTTTCTGCTGGAAGAAAAACATGAAGGCCAGTTATGATTCTCTTGATACAAAGGCAAAAGATTCTAGGTTCTCAAGTGTTTACTGGAACTTAACTCTAAAATACATTTCTGGTATGGAGCTTTATATCTGAGACACTGAGTGATATGGTAATGTCCTCAACGATATTCTTACAATGAACCTATTAGGGCTTTTCTAAAGCTGTGTCTTACAGCCTGAAATTTGAGACATGTCCCATAGTGTAAAAATTGAAAGGAATTTTATGGGAGACCCAAAAATTAAGGTTCAAGACTGAAACTTCCTAAAATTTTAGCTAAATCAAAAAATCCAACTAGCAAATCTAGAGGAGTTCAAGTCCTTCAAACAATTCTCCATTAAGATCACTTCCCTCGCTGGTGTAGCTCAGTGGATTGAGTGTGGGCTGTGAACCAAAGGGTCCCTGGTTCGATTCCCAGTCAGGGCACATGCCTGGGTTGTGGGCCAGGTGTCCAGTTAGGGCACAGGAGAGGCAACCACACATTGATGTTTCTCTCCTTCTCTTTCTCCCTCCCTTCCCCTGTCTCTAAAAATAAATAAATAAAATATATTAAAAAATAAAAAAAATAAAGATTACCTCTCTTGCAGATCACCTCTTTTGATGTGGCTCAGTTGATTGGAGCATCATCCTGTACCCCAAAAAGGTTGGGGGTTCAATTCCTGGTCCAGGCACATATGGTAGGCAACCAATCAATGTTTCCCTCTCTCTCTCTTTCTCTCTTCCTCTCACTCTCTCTAAAAGAAATATTTAAAAAAATTTAAAAAAAGTCACCTCTCTAAATCAGACTTTTCATAAGGGTTATTGGAGTTTATATCTTCTCCCAAGCCCTGAAGGGTTATTATTTTCTGTTGATTTAGAGTAGCAACATATATTATAGTTATCAAATAAGAGTTTTGAAAAGATGTTATGGAAATTGAGGTATCTAACCAAAACCCTTTGTAGGGTGGATGACTAGCCAGCCCTCTGTTCTGGTTATCTATTGCTGTTGCTGAGCTTAAGTAGAAAACCAGATATTTCTCCAGAAAAATGGGTTTATTTGAGAACAGCAAAGAATTGCAATTCAGGGCATGCGGTATAATGACAAATCACACCAAGTCCAGAGAAACAGAGGAGAAGACCACTCTTTTATGAATGTGGGTGGGACTATTGTAAATGAAGAGTCCATTGCAGGAAACTGAAAGTTCAAATATAGTGGCTTTTCATTGGTTGAGTTATAGCGGAGCTGTTACTGAGCAAGGAGGAATCTTTTCTTCCTTCTGCTAAGGTAGTAAAACAGAATCCCTTCCTATGGGAGATGCAAGGTGCATCAGTTTCTGTTGGGGTCAGCAGTGTGCGTTGAGTGAAGTTTATGAGATTTCTCTCTTTTAGCCTCCAGGCTCCATTTTAAGCAAGGTTTCTGTTTTTTAATTTTCACAATGCCTAGCAAACTACCATAAGACTTAGTGACTTAAAACAACAATGGTCATTATCATTATCTTTCTTGGTTATGGGGGTTGACTGGGCTCAGCTGGGCAGTTCTTTCTCAGCTTTCCTCATGCAGTCACAGACAGTGACTGGGACTCTGATTATCTGAAGGTCTGCGCACTCACATGTCTGGTATCAGGCTGAGAAAACCCAATCAGTGAGGGGCTGGAACAGCTGGGCTCCTTGGGTAACTATCTCTGTGTAGCCTCTGCATGTGGTCTCTTCAGCAGCATGGCTTCAGGAGAGCTGGACTTCTTACACAGTGGCTGAGAGAGAGAGAGAGAGAGAGAGAGAGAGAGAGAGAGAGAGAGAGAACTAGGTGGAAGTCATATTACCTTTTCTGACCCAGGCTTGGAAGTCAGAACTGTCATTTCTACCATGTTCTACTTATTGAGGCATGCACAAAGTCCTGTCCAAGTTCAAGAGAAGGGGATACAGAGTCCAAGAGGTATTGAGGGGAAAGTGTCAAGGTTTGGTAGAGCACATGGGGCCAGAACTACTGTGGCAGCCATTTTTTTCCTTTTTCTTTAAAAAGAGGGAGGGAAACATCAATGTGTGGTTGCCTCTCACATGCTCCCCACTTGGGGACCTAGCCCACAACCCAGACATGTGCCCTGACTGAGAGTCGAACCAGTGACTCCTTGGTTCACAGGCTGGCACTCAATCCACTGAGCCACACCAGCCAGGGCTGTTGCAACCATTTTTATAAAATACAATCTGCCACACCCTCCGCATTCCAAAGGTCCACTGAGAGAGCACCTGTAACCAAGACAGGATCATATTTTTTGTTTGTTTGTTTAGAACATGTTAAAAAAACATGTTTTTATTGTTTCAAGGTACTTTTCAGCTAC
>PVKM010038531.1:0-14804 GCA_004027735.1 Carollia perspicillata
AGCCATTACCCAGACCAAACTGATTTCTGCCATGAGCTAATGTGGGCTCAATACTACCTGACTGAATATTTCAAGAGAAGATAAAAATCCAGATTTTTATGTCAATATTCACACTTTATTTTAAAATAGAAAATAATTCATAAAAATTAAGGTTAAAAATATCTCAACATCAATTGGCAGTCTCTATTTCTAAAACTTTTATAGAAGATTATTGAACTAAGTGGGAAAAGTAAAATTAAGAGCATCATTTGGAGATAAGTGGAAAATTCAGCATACCTCTTTTGAAGTTTAGGTTTGAAGATCATGAGTGGTTTGTGAAAATTTAAAGGTGGAATAAAGATAGACATAGTTTAAACTATGACAAGAGAAAAATTGTTTTGTCATGAAAGTTGATTTTAGAATTTTAATAATTGATCTAATTATAATAATTACCCTTCTTTAGTATTATCCGTATCTAAGTACCTGGCAAACATTCCACAAATATTTTCTCAGTCTTCTGAATGGACTTACATGATAAGTATTATTATTGAAGATGAAGCAACTGAGGCATAAGTATTAAGTATCTTCCAAGTTCCCTACACAATAAGAACTTAAATCCAGCTTTTTTGGACTATAAAGTCTACTTCCAATTATTTGGGTTCAAAATCAGGCAGGTATGTATATATCTAGTTGACTGCATCAGATCTTTGTGGGGCTCATTGTCTCTAGTTGCTCGCAATTAACTCTTTGGGGGCCTGGGAAACCAGGGACCAGTCATTAGACACTGGCAACTCAAGTACCAGTAACTAGTTGCTACCTTAGTTGGCATCTCTGAGATATCTCTGAAACAGCTGCCAGGCAACAGACTGGAAGGTTTATTACAGAGATGTTTGTATAGCTTAGAAAAAAATGCTGCCGAAAGCCCAGTTTGAAGCAGTAAATCTAAGGATAAATGAAGGAACAAATGTGAAAGATGCTTATGGAGTGACTAAGTAGGATGGTTTTGGCGATCAGTCCATTGTACAATAAAAAAACAAAAGATGAGTCAGTGATTCAGATGAGGATTTTCTGAAAGGATTTTACTATGTAGAATAGAAAGATGAATATAAGGTTGTATACTAAGAAATAGCAAGCATTTTGCATCAATAAAAGTAGAGTAAGATGTAATATGCAGTTAAGTTATATAGTATAATGATTCTAGCCACATTGTTGTAATTTAAATAAAAATAATTTTATCAATATTGAGAAACTTTCCCAAAAGTTTGCTATTCACCTATCATATTTTATTTTTAATCATTAATTGGAGATTTTTAAAATCTGAATTCTCAATTATAGTGTTTATTCTCTTGATAAAATATTGACAAGCTGAGAAAAACATTCACTGAGTGCATCTGATGGGCAAATATGCTTCATGCTGCATTGGATGAGTAACCGATGGATGGATTTTGGCCATTTTGTTTTGAGCTGTCAGAGAAATTTCTCTTGGGCATCTTTTTCATTGCTGTGCATCTGAGCAAAATAATATTTTATTGTTGGTCATAATTAATAATTCATTGAAATATACCAAATGAATGCACTCAAAATATGGATGTAAATCTTATTATGTCTCTGAATTATAGCTGTCCACATACTGTATATTTTTTGTGATATGAATTGCAGTTATATGTTAGATCATTCACTATCAGAACAAGTTGAGACTCATAAAAAAAAATGGCAGATTCCTTTTTTGCCTACAAATGAGAACACAGATTAGTAAAATGTGAAATGAGCCATTCTGGCAAAGTTGAATTTGAGCTTCAAGTGTAAACACTTGAGTTAATGGCTGGGGCTTCTCAATCTCAGAATCTCTGGTGCATGGGGAGGGTGAAGCAGAGGTTATGGAAGCTCTTCAGCATTTTACTTAGAACATCCCTATAGGACTTAATTAGGCAGATTACCTGTTATGCGTGGTGCAGTGTGCTGAACACTTTTAAACTGGTATGTCCTTAAGGCAAATGGAAGGCAAAGTCAGAAAGAATTACACTCTACACAAATAACTCTGAGCATTTTATTAGTGGACCTCATAGAAATGAAATCTTCCTTGCCAATGCACCATTTAATGTTTAACTCAATTGAGTACCAGAGAGTTTGTTAAATGTAGAAGGGCCATCTGGATTTATGGATTCAACCTGACTACCCTTTAGTGGCTTTTTTTTTTTCCTACTGACAGCACTGGAGCTTTGAAATAAAGCAAAAACCTACAGTTTTTAACACTATGTGCTTTGTTCTAAGTTACCAGGTAACTCACAAAAAGACAAATTTGCTTCTCAGAAAACAGTATTTTACAAGTAGAACTTAAAAAGTAAAATTACTTAACATATACTTATGAACAGTAACTGTTTACTTATTATTTCAGGAAGCAAACATTAACTTGCTAGATATATGTTGAATTCCTGATTCGATTTAATCGCTTTATTCCTCTAACCACCTACAGGGAAGGGTCACCATGTCAAGCAACCCTGAATGGTATTTTGTGTGAATTTGGAACAAAGCTTTTAAAGGGCAGAGGTTTAGGGACATAAACCAGATGTGCTCATTTTAAAAAGTCTACTTGGTTTGTGGGGAGAAAGGTCAGCCTCTTAGATCTTTTAAAAATCTTACTGTCAAACACATTCCATGGAAACTAAACATTTTACTATTCTCAGAATGATGCTACACTGACTTTTTTTTTCTTTTGGATGAAATATTTGCTCTAATCTGTATCGTACATGAGTCTTTTCCACATCTAGAATACAATAAAATACTTGAAGATTTTCTTAATCATTTAAAAACTCCTGAAATATGTCAGAATATTTATACTTCCATTCCACAGAAATGATTTTGAATTATTTTTAAAAATTGTCATTTGCAAAACAAATGTCTGACTTAAATGTCAATTCTCAAGTGCTTATGGATCCTAAATCTAGATTATAAGATGGCTATTGAAAAGAAGACTTTTATAAAGATATATTTATATAAAGTTGAACTCCTTCCATCTTTTCTATAGTAGCAAATTAGATTTAAAAGGAATTTATTGAAATTCATACTTCAATATTTTTGTAGGATATAAATATGTTGAATTTTTGTTTAGACTATTTTTTAACTGTGTATACAATTCATGTAGAAATAGGTATTTCTCTATTGTAACATCACTGATTTATGTTTACCTAACTCCTGAAAAAATTATACTTGTTTCTAAGCAGTTACCTGGTTCCCATCTAATTTGACTTCCAAAGGCACCATTGTATTTAGCAGTGTGTGCATTGCTGGCTTACAGCCTTGGGCTGAATCCTGCTTCTTAGCTCTAGGGTCTTGGGTCAATTGTTTAACTCTTTAAACCTCAATTTTGTCAAATACAAAGTAGAGATGATAACAGCATTTCATGTGGTCAATCAGAACACTAAACGAGAAACCATGTAATATGCGAGCCTAGTGCCTGGTACAACAGTTCCTGGTATGTTGTAAACATTCAATAAATATCATTTTGCTATTTTATTTATTTTGAAAGATTTTAGTTATTTACTTTTTAGAGATAGGGGAAGGAAGTGGGAAAGAGAGGGAGAGAAACGTTGATCAGTTTCTCTGGTATGTGCCCCAACCAGGGACCGAATCTGAAACCCAAGCATGTGCCCTGACAGGAAATCAAACCAGCACTGTTTCATTGTGCAGGGTGATGCCCAACCAACTGAGTCACTCCAATCAGGTCACTCAGTAAAGTTTAGATACTCAGTCCAACCACATAACAAGTAGTATCTTTGCATAAGAAATAATGGTAGAACTTGAAAAACACTGCGTTTGTCTTCCTGTTCAACCCTCTGATTGCAGGCAAATTGCTTTTTTCTCTTTACTTTTATTACTGACACTGCTACAGAGACCCCATTCCCTTCCACTCTTTGCCTACCTCCCCTCAGCCCCCACCCTCCCTTTCTTCTGGCCAGTACCACGCTGTTGTCTACATCCATGTTCTTCAAAACCTCTTAGCCCTTTAAATGTTTATATTAAAACAAACAATTTAGATGTCTATATTATAACAAGCCTTATATACTCTTGTGAAAAATCCAATGAGACAGTGCATGAAATAACCTAGCAACATTGCTCAATAAAGTTACATAAACATTTGATTTTAAGTGCTTTATACATTTTGCTTGTATCTATTGTTAAAATAATTTGAATTAAACTGAGACTAGATTTGCATCTGCATCGTTGGATCGTGTGCTGTGGAAAAGCCCACAAATTGCTTCCTGATGCCTTCTTTTGTAATAGGATTTCTTATTTCTGACTGGCCACATGGATCTGGAATACATGCTGTGTTTCCTAGACTCAGTGACCTATTTACCAGCAGGAAAAAAAGTAACGCTGAGCCTCTACTATGGCACCATTCCCGAACAACAAACAGACAACAACAAAAAAAACTGCCTACTGCCTGGCAAATGGCATTTACACTGTACTCCTTTGATAATAAAATGTGTAGCAATTTGCCCACATTGGAACACACACTTAATATGCATATAAATTTTTGTTCCCTGCCCACAGTGATTCTGCGAATAATATGTACTTACTGAATACCCTCTTTATTCTAATGCTTCTCACATATTATTGCTTCTGACCAAGTATCTTACTTTTCACAGCAGAAGTGGAGCAAGGGGATAGTTAGTATATCATACCACGTGCTCCATGATACAGGGATACTGAGCCTTGTAAAAGAGTAGAAGAGTATGTTTACTACTTAGTAATGGTTCCAATTGAAAAATAACCTTATAAGATTTGGTAATGTTATACACAGTCATACCTTGGTACTCATAGGCTTCAGAACTTGTCGAATCCTGTACTCATCGCATTCTGATAAGGAAAAAAATGTTTCAGCACAGGCGCTTTGCTCAGAATGTGTTGCACTTGCTAGAACGTGTATGAGTCAAGGTAAATGTGCAGTAAATAGGTTGAAGTTCAAAACTTTGTGGAACAAAGTATCACCCAGACAAAGCTCTAATAAGCAGAAATGTGAATCTCTTATATGAATAGACAATGTCAAACTTTAGAAACATTTTGAAACACAGAAACAAGTTTCTTTTGATAAGTTTTTAGAAAACTCTCTAAATCTGCATCTCCAACAGTGTTCAGTGAAGCCAAAAGACAGAAAATAGAAGAAACCCTGAGAAATCTCCTGAAATTGTCTGGAAAGAGGACTCTTCTTCCAAAAATTAACCCTCCTCCCCCCTCCACCTCGCCACCATCCCATTATGCCAGGAACTCCTCTTTCTACAGGTAATGTGAAGTCATATTTTATTTTATTTTTATGTAATTAATTGCTTTTTTATCCATGTTAGTTTAGTTTTAAGATTCTGTATTACAAAACAACCTCATTGCTCAATATTAGCCCAGTAAAATGTGGGAAGTTCTGGGTAACTTTCACAAATTATTTCTAATCACATTATTTCTTGTGGGAAAAATTGTTCTGTACTCATCAGTTTAGGCATTCATCAAAAGTTCTGGAACAAATTAATGACAAGTACCGAGGTACTACTGTATTGTACACACACACACACGGATAATCTTCTCAACTAACCACTGGTATAATGGTGCTGTTTTTGCCACAGCTGAAATACTGGAAGCAAGCATGGGAATAGGAATGGTGTCTGTCAGTATTCTAGTTCATCATCCATTTACAAAATATTATTTACAATCTCTCTGAACTTGACCTCTACCAGCTTATAGATCTTGGTCTACAAGGAAGAAATTCTTTCACTATGGGACACAGCGATTGCTCTATTGGATTCAGAGTTGAGCCTGTCACCTAGCCATTCTCTATTCTCATGACATTTAGTCAATGTGCACAAAGGATAGTTGTGTTATGGGGTACAGTGATTGATCTTCATTAATCAGAGAAAAGTGTGTGGCTGTTGCACATCAGATGCAGGAAAGATTTGGACCCCGGTACACCATCTGGTGTGCCTAACACAACTGCCTTATACACATGAAGAGTAATGAAAGAGCTGTAGCACCTCAGCATGAGAGGACCACTGAGCGTTCAGACCCTCCAGGTGTGAATGTTTGTCAATCATGCAAATAGTGAATCTTGGGAGGCTGTGGATGAGAAGCAAAAGAAACATGGACTTGCAAAGAAAGGAACACAATGATAAATACAGCCATGGCATCACTGCCAGCTCTACAAGTGAGGCCTTCAGTGGATAAACCACATTGCTTTCACTTGCTCTGGGATGTATATATTTAGACTAACTAATTCTACATTTTTCCTCCATTCCTTACATTCTCCTATAATTTTATGCACAGTGTGGGTGGTGGTTAACTTTATAATTGTATCCTTGGTTTACAAGATATCAAGAAAGGGCTGTGACTGAATTAGAGGAGAAAGGATTACATGGAAATGAGAACGGGTCTTGGTGGAGTTCTTGTCATTTATAGAGGGATAGCTGCATCACATTAGCTAGGGTATTGTTGTGCTTCCAGTTGCCATTTTAAAATTTTGATCTAAGAGGAAGAGTATATATACTTATGAATGACAAGTACTTTCAGGGACTGGCTCAAACAAATTTGGTTTAAAATGCTCCTGTGCTATCTTGTACTCCAGAGGCTGAAAAAACCAAAATAAAAATAAAAACATTTCCCTATCTCCTTGCATCTAGAATTCTGTTGTACTTTAGTTTCTGCCAAATGTATCTGAGTCTTAGAACTAGAACTGAGTTATGTGACCAGAGATGCGGAACAGCATGCATCCATTTGGCAATAAGGTTTATAGCAGAAGCATCATGGATCCAAATAGGATGACTCTCTCTGCAAAGGTGTGGGCAGCATCCCCACTGGGGCAAAGACAGTGAGGTTCTCTAGCCCCAGCTTCCAGAGTCAGTGGCTTCTTCGGAAATGGGGGTGGTAGCTTTGCTGCTGTTATCAAAGGCATGGTAGTTTGGGGGACTGGAAGATTTATCTCTCTACTCTGAGCTAGTTCAAATCACTCAGTCCTTATGATAATCATATTTGGTCAACCTACGATTTAGTTAAGTTCAATGTAACAAATATTCATTCTGCATCTGCCCCATGCAAAACTATATGTTAATACAAAAATAAAGATGGTGTGATTCCTTTATTCAAGGAACTCACAATCTTATAAATGAGGAAGTCACTATGCTATGTCAGACTCTAATTGAATTACGGGAAGCATGGTGATGTCCTTAGCTCAATTGAGAAGCACAGAGACCAAGCAGATCTGATAGGAAGTTTATTGAGTTGTTTTCTGGTTTGCTGCACTGGAAATACCTGTATAAAATCAAGCCAGAGATGCCCCACAGATTTTTAAAGTCTTGAGGTCCAAATAGAGGTCAAGGTTATAAATGAAGATTTCAGGGTAATGTATTTAGAAAGGAAGATGATGCCTGTCTGGCATTTTAGGCAACATCATTCTCTCCCCACCCCACTGATGTTTGTTGTATAGAACCAGTAAAAATTGTTGCAACAGTATTAAAAGTAATACAGAGAATACAAGTTAATAAAGTTAAGAACAGTGTATTTTAGGTAATTGAAATGACCTTAAGGACTTTTTTATACAATGCTGGTTGAGATTTTGAAAGGAATCAGAACCATTTGAATTACTTCTATTAATTTAGACTTCTTTTTACTCACCTGAAGAGGTCTGGAAATCTTAAGGTGTATTTTTAAGAATATTTAATTAAATTATTTTATCTACAAATCTTGCTTTTAAAAATGTTCATTATTATAAATTAACAGGTGTTAGCAAATTTGTAGAAGCTATAGTATTTTTCAAGGAGCAATAAGCACTCACTAATATATAATTTAAAATCTATTTTTTCCAATACTGTTTGGGTTAGCAACTACAACGTGTTATAATCCATCATCCTTGGAGATATCCAATCATCTTTTTCTTCCCTTGTTTGATGAAATGGACTGAGATTCTGTTTCTTATTTGTTCAATTTTTAGCATTCCCAGGGAAATATAGTTTATGAAGAAACATGTCTTAATTATGTCTGATAGTATACTCACTTATGAATTAACAACAGATGTTGAAATTCTTTTTCTCTAAAGATATTGAGCTACATAACTTACTGGGAAAGAAAAATCATAGTTCCCAAACTGCTGACTTTACCATTATTGTAGATTTTGATTAGAAAAATTTTGTGTATAGCAATTCAAAAGGTTTTTTAAAAATTTAAAACCTCCCTTGCTGCCTGTGACATAATTTCAATCAAAATAAACTGCAAGAAAAGGAAAATCATTGTAAATCAACAAATCTAGAAATAAGATTTAATGCAAATCAGTTTTTCTGTACATGGTTTCAATTGCTAGTAAATGCCAATAACCGTAGGGTACTAGTAAGGTATTTTATGCTCGTGAAACAGTCAAAAAATTTTTTTCTATGCACTTAGTATCAAAGAAACAAAGAATTTTAAAGCTGTAGTTTTGCTCAGAGACTATCTAGCTTAAACTCCTGATTTCATCCACGAGGGCATTTAAGGCCACAAAGGCAAAACAATTGTCCTCTGTTTTATGGCTATTAATGTCAGAATAAAAATAGCTCTACTATTTAATTGAGAGCTTATAATAACCCATGCAGGTCCCTATCATTGCCCCCCTCTGTCTCTTAATCAGAAAAACTGTGAGTCAGAAAACTGTGGTAGAGTTTAATTTGAATCAGAAGTCTATGCTTTTCTTCCCTCCACTACAGTTGAAAGTATTTAAATAAAAATATTGGTGAGGATGTGGAGAAAAGGAAACACTCGTAAACTATTGATGGGAATGCAGTCTGGTGCAGCCGCTGGAAAGCAGTATGGAGTTCTTTGAAAATGAAAACGGAACTGCCTTGTGCCATAGTGATTCCATTTGTGGGATTATATATGAATAAATATGAAATATTGATTTGAAAGAATAAATGCATTCTTGTGTGCATTGCAGCATTATTTACACAAGGCAAAATTTGGAAGCAGCCTAAGTGTCAATCAGTAGATAAGTGGATAAAAAAGCTGTGGTACATTTACACAATGAAATACTACATGGCTGTAAAAAAAAAAGGTGTGTGTGGAGAACTTACCTTTTGGGACAGCATGGAAGGAAGTGGAGACTATCATATTAAGTGAAACAAGCCAGTCAGAAAGAAAGACAAATGCCATATGATTCCACATGCATGTGAAAATTAATAAACAAAATAAGCTAACAAACAAAATACAAACATATTTGTAGGTACAGAGAACAGATTGATAGCTGTTGGCAGGGGAGAAGTTAGGGAACTGGATAAAAAAGTGAAGGGGCTAAGCAAAAACAATAAAACAATAGCAACAATAAACAACAACTCTTAGATACAGACAACAGGATGGTGATGACCAGAGGGAAGGTGGATGGGGGAGGTAGGACAGGGTAAAGGGGGCATAAGCAGTGATGGAGGGAGACCTGACTTTGGGTGATGAACACACAATACAATAGACAGATGATGTCTTATGGAATTATACACCTGATACCTATATCATTTTATTAACCAATGTCACGCCAATAAATTCAATAAAATTTATTTTAAATGTCAATTCCTGAAAACTCTTTCCAAGACTGGAGATAGTGATTCACACATGAATAATATGCCCTGAAGACCAGTCCACAAAGTAGAGTCCTGCAGATTCTAAACTGTGCTAGGGTGTCATGGGACACTGCAAGAAACTGGTGTGAAATATGTTAATATTTGAAATATCCCTCCGCTCAGTATCTGTTGAACATCATGCAAGTATTACTTTGAGGTAGTTCACAATTTCAACGTTAGATTTTACTTTCCTTTCAATGACATCATATTTTTATAAAGCTGGGATTTTAGCAATTACTTTCACCAAAAATCAAAACAAACAAGCAACAACAACAGAAAACAATCCCAAGCAAAAAATAATGGGTGACCAGTAATTAAGATGGTAGCATGAGATTGGATTCTACTGCTTAAGTGTATAGTACTCTCAGCAGGCATGGATATTCAATTTATGTAATCAAATTTAAATATAAAATAAAATTATTTTCTTTAAATTCTAGAGTTATTTTTTCTAATTTTTATTAAGTTGTTTGACTTAACTACTTAGTAAATAAAACTGTTAAGTATTATTTTGGTCTCAGAATACTGTAAAACAACTATTGGAACACCAAGTGTAACAGGGTGCAGCCAAGAGGGGGTTCCCAAAGAGGGATTAAGGACTCCCCCATGCTGCACACCCCTCCCCCTTTCAGAGTGTAACTGGGAGGCAACTACCCCTGGTTATAGCACCTGCATGAGAGCTTGAAGATGATTGGCTCCAAGCCATGGGGCCACACCTGCCCAGACTCACCATGGCAACCCAGTATATGGGAGTCCTAGCAAGTGTAGCCAATTGTGGGAGGAGTCAGAAATGGGGTTGCAGAGGAAGATGGGCGTGGGGATAAAAAGGCAGAGGTGGCAGCCATTAGAGAGAGAACCATGTAGTGTTGGCGGAATGCAGTCCCTCTCGCAGCTTTGCAAAGAGGGGAACCATGAGGCCTAGTGAGAGTGCAGACCCCCACAGCTCTGGTGGAGGAAAAAAGAGGCTTTGCCTGGATGGCGACACAGCTGACAGTGCCAGTGGCCTGGAAACACGGACATGTGCTGCTTTTGCTTACTTACAGTAGCCCAGATAAGGGCGGGGGAGAAGGAAGCACTGTGAGCATCAGTAGTTATCCTAAAGGAATATGATAGTTTAATGTGGACATTAATTAGGTCACTACTTTAAGTCTGTATAGTCTTAAATAAACGTTTCCTTTCCTTTTCACAAATCTCTGCCATTGAGAGATGTCTTTCCTCTAGCAGCAGACAGACGATCCCAGTAGGTGGTCCACTCGGTATAAGTATGCCATCCTCCAGAGTCCGGGCCCCTGTGTGTGTGTGTGACTGTTCTGTAACACAAGGGTACCTTCAACCTAAAAAGTTTGATAACCACATAGGTCCCATTCTTCTTTGATATAATCAGATCGAGCAAAATATTTTGTTTATTTATTTTTAGAGAAGGAAAGGGAGGGAGAAAGAGAGGGAGAGAAACATCAATGTGTGGTTGGTTCTCATGCACCACAAACTGGGGACCTGGCCTGCAACCAGGTGTATGTCCTCACTGGAAATCAATCTGGTGACCATTTGGTTCACAGGCCCACACTCAATCTACTAAACCACACCAGCTAGGACTAAATTAATTTATTTTAAAGAATGCATTCTACTTTTAGATGTTTTCTAATTTTCTATGAAAAGAAAATGCTGAATATTAAGAATTTCTAAAGCTAACAGCAATTGGCTGAGTATAAGACCAGTTTAAAACATTCGTTTTCTTGAATGAATGTTTACTGAGAGCAACAGAAATGTGGGGAATATGAAACTTCATTAGCAGTGACTTATTTCTGGAAAGATACTTTATAAACTAAAACTAAAGGAATTAACCCCAAATTAATTTTTAGATCTCTCAAATCCATCCTTTTGTCCACGCTTCCTGAAAGATTTAACTTCTTTGCTTTAATGGTCAAAGAAGTGACATTCTCCAAAACCTTGGAGGATGAAATTAAAGAAACAAACTAAGAAAAAGAACTCCTTAGCCATTTTTACCCGACATTATGGTGTATTTTAGGAACTTAATCATTTTTTAGTTTCAAATGCCTGCAGATGATTCACGTAACCCTCGAAACAATCAATTCATCCATCAGTGTGTTTCAGTACCTAGTGCAAATTTTTAAAAATTTACAAAGTTACTCTGTACTTATTTTTTCTGTACATTTTTTATTTCTCTTAACATTAAAAAAAATAAAGATAATCTTATATCTGCCTTTGAGGAGTTCACTTTCTGGAAGACAGGCTGAAGTTAGATCATAGTATGCCTGACCTATCTCAAAACAAATCTCTCTTGCACACGTAGAGTGCAACTAGAGAATTTTGAGCAAAATGTTTCACAAAATCAACTAATGATTTTTAAGAAAGATAAATCTGTAAATTTGCCAAGTAAAACAAACCATTAACCATTAAATGTATGATCATAAAATGGGTATTTGAACAGAACCTTTGGCCAGCGTTCCTAGGAAAATGTCTGCTATAGAAATATACTTTCTTTATTGATGTAAATAATTATACACAGACAAACAAATTGATATATATTTTTTATATTCTGGAAAGCAATCCTGGTTCACCAGAGCAGTTCCAGATGTAAGACCAGCACAGGATACACTGCACACGGTACACTGACTCATAGTAGTCTTCAGAACTTTAAACCTTCTCTATATCTGAGAAGCACAGTTTATATAAATACAAACACAGAAAGGAGCACCGCTTCTAAAGGACAACACAGGGCATGAATGTGGTGAATATGATTCCCTTATAGATTGCTTGAAATGATGTGTGAAACTTATGGAAATTAATTTGCCAAAATATAGCAGAAGTATTTAAATGGTAGTTCTTATTCCTTCAGTAATTCCTCATCTATAGATCTATCCTCAGGAAAACAGGCAGAAATCTTGAAAAAAATGTCCAAAGATATTCTTTGCAGCATTATTTATAACAGCAAAAACTAAATATGACCAACTGTCAAATATTATGAAAGCCTTGATAAAATATACAACACGTTATGATGGGATACTAAATGATCTAAAATATTTATTTAGAAGAATGGCTTAACTTTATATAGCATTAATTATAGAACAAGAACTGAAAATGTCAGAGCTAATAAGTGGCGAAGCCAGGGCTAAAACCCAGGAAGATGGCTCCAGAGTCTATATTCTTATTACTACATAAAATGTCTTTTGAAAGTATTTGTGATATGAAAATATATGAACAGATATATATATATATTTTTAAAGGCAAGATACTAACTTGCATGTCCAGGATCAGCTTGTGATGAAAACAAAACAGAAAAAAAATGAAAAGAATTGTAGAAATGGGTACTAGTTTATTATGAATGACTACATTTCTGTTTATATCTTCTATAATTTCCAAGTTTTTTTTAAAAAATAAACTTCATGTGAATATTTTTAATATTTTAGAAGTCTACACATGCTTTAAAAGTATAGCAAAATATGAATCATATAACAATCTTAAATTGGGCATATACTATCACTATGTACTATAGATTTGACAAACCTCAAAGTCATCAGTTTCTCATATTTTAAAAATTATTGTAATCATATATTGTCTACAGATGCAACATAACACTCAAATCTCTTAAAATAAAGCAAAAATTAATACAGATTTTTTAAAAGCAAATTGAACCAAAAAGTTAGAACCTTCAGTTTTAGTACTAAAATGTTAAGGATAGCAATAAAAATCCTGATAGAAAACTCAGCAAGTTTTGTGTTTATTGCCCCATTTGACAATTTGAAGGGGTAGAAACAATGAAGAGCAGGACAGTTTTCCTTTCGTGCCCCCCTTATCTGCTGGATAACTTCATGTGGAGAACGCAGCTTTGAAAACTTGGTGGGAATAAAGAAGAGATGGATGTAGATAGCCAGCTGGAGAAAGAGAATGCTTAGGATTTGCCTAAGAATTAAGTGAGAGAGAAAGCTGGAAAGGAAGCCAGTGGGAAAGAGCAGGAAATAGCATGCACTTTGGAAGGGCACTGGAATGTAGTGTAATAAATAAATCTCTGGTTAGCCTTATCTAGTGTTTATCTCTGTGAAAAGGTCAAAATAGGCAGAGATCAAAGCCCATTTTTATGACCATAGTACATTTGCTCTTCCAAAGTCTACGTAGTCCCAGATACATTTAGTATAACAACCATCAGTCAGCAGCAAGTCCTTAAACATATATGATAATTTAAGACCTTCCAATGTTAGATACTTATTTATATAACAACGTAGCTCATTTTACAGGTGAATTTCTTACATAATTTTAATTGACAGTGCCCAATCATTTTTAAATAAAGATTTATGAAAGAGCAGAAGCAGCAGATTAATGTCATTTAAAAAACCTGACAGCAACTTGGGAAAAGAAAACTAGATTTGTTTGCGTGTGTGTGAAACCTAAATGCTTACTCTAAGCACTACAGCACGTTTAGCTGATTCGGCAATATCTTTACCATCTCTTTGTCAATTTAGTCCCAGAATACATCTTTTCTTAGACATTTTAGTTAGGTGTTGTTAAAAGGTTACTGTAACAGTATTCATTTATGAATAATTAATGACATAATAAAGAGGCCTGGATATGACTGCACAGCCATTGAATAAACAAGAACAAAGAAAATGAGCAGGAATACAATTTGATTTTCATAACAGGATGAGAGCTAGTTTCTAAGTATGATCGATGGCTTTAAGAAAATGCTTCTTCCTTTTTATTTTGCACTCCCTAATTTAATTGTTACATTGAAGTAGCTGAAAGATAGAAAACTCATAGAACACCCTTTGTGAACTAATACATTAAATTTATACTAAGGTTTTGTAAATTATGAATTACCTGGTTCAGATTAAGCTCATGCATAATTATTTGATATTCTTACTTAGCACTGATACTATCTTTATGAAGTTGACTTATAAATTAGGTTGGTAACCAAGCAGAGCTTAGAAAGCCAACACTCTCAGAGTAGCAAAGGCAAAATGTGCAAAGGAAGGCCGAAGTCCTCTGACTAAGAAGCAAGGAAAACAAAGTATTGGTTCTGGATCATTTTGGTTTAACTAGACTGGCAATCGGCAAGTATGATAAGCATTGAGTAGCCCACAAATTTAAAGACTGATTCACTTCTATAATTGCATTACTTGCCTTCCTAACTTTATGACATCTATTTTCTTTTCATTCCTGAGACATGAAGAACAAAATAATTGAATGTAAACATTTTAAAGT
>PVKM010038532.1:0-14074 GCA_004027735.1 Carollia perspicillata
TGTTTGGTTAATATAGGGATAAAGGATGAGTAAGAAAGGATAGGATAGGGTTACTTGTTATTTGTGTTTCTTAGAACACCTCTGATTTCTTTCTGGATTTGAAGCAAGTTTCTCCACCCTGTTAAGTAGTTGACATAGCATGGTTACTTTGTACCGACTTTGTGCATCACTGAACTCATGGGTCTCCTGTAATTCTTGGCTCACAGAGCATCATGAATGGCAGAAAAAATGTGGCACAAGAAAGTGAGGGCAGTGATCACACATAATGTACATATCTCTTCTGTCATTATAATGTTCCATTGTTCCATCAGACTTCAGGCAGAAAATTGATGTTGAAAGGTAAATTTATAATATTTAGAATTTCAAAGTGGACCATGACGCTGTCACTGATTTCTCTGTAGGAGACTCCCAAGGCAGTTTTTTTGGTGTGATTATGTTGTTGTACTGAAACATAAGAGTCATTCGTCTTCCTTCCTTTCTCTCTCCATCTCCCTCTCTGTCTTTTCTCACTCATTTTCTTTTCCTGGAACAGCACCACATGGGACCAAGTTCTCAGATGGAGAAAGTGGGGAAATTGAAAACAGGAAGTAGCAGAAAATGATTAAAACAGTGCATACTCTTGAGTGCTCTAAAAGCACACTCTTTCCTCACATCATTGCCAGTTTGGGCCAAAGCTTGTATGATGTATATGACCAAAAACTTTTCTTATTTTTGAATACCTCCTTAGTATCTCTCACTAAGAAACTCAGATGACTTAACTGGCCATAATCCTATATAACTGATGTGTTACAAATCTGTAAAAGATGGAGCTCTATTCAGTCCGGTTCTGGCTCCACCCCAGCCCCACCGCCACAATTACAATGGTAAGGTACTCTGTGTATATAGTTCACACAGATGGATGTTGTCAGTCTGTAAAAGTCTAGGCTCAGATTTCACTTATCTCACAGACACAGTTTCCATCACTGTAAACAAAAAGTTCTTCTGAAGCATAAAATATTCAGATATCATAATAATAATTTTAATATGCAGATCTAGAAAGATATGAACTTAGACATTTTGAAAAGACATGTAGCTATACCATGCTTCATATGATGTGTGTTCCTACAAAGTTCCATACAAATCAAGCTTCTACAAATCAGGTTTTAAGTGAATTCCAGGAATGTAACATCTAAATAAATCCTCTAGTGAGTTCATGTGTAAAGAGAAAAGAGTCATTCCCTAATATGTTTGTGGACATTTATATATTTTAATTTATTGAGATTTTTCTGTACATATTTTTAGGATAAGCAAATAATTTAATTCATGCCATTCATATATTTTACTCTATATTGAGTAATAAAGCTACAAAGTACAATTAGTGGAGCTCTTAGCAACTGTCAGACACAATATTTGGCATAGATTATCTATTAAATATTTCAAAAAGCCAAGTGGTAAATAATGTTATCCCTTATTTTATATATATATATAAAATAAGACTTAAATGATTTAAGTAATTTGTCCAAAGTCAGGCAAATTTTATGCCAACTTTAAAGCCTCATCTTATACTCTATGGATTTATTATTGCATTTCTGTAAATAGGTCGAATGTTTTGCATCTGTTTATGTATATTGAATGGGTTATCCTGATAGAGTACTGGGCACCATTCATGAGCATTTTCGACTTCACACAGTGTGGCTGTGACAGTGCTAAATGAAACTCTATAAAGGATGCACATTGTCAAGGAAACAAACAGTTCATTGTAAAGGAAAATGCTTCTACTGACAAAATGTTGTTTTTTCTGGTTGACATCACAGTTTAAAAAATATGCAGATAAATTCTAGGCCTCTACTTCAGATAATCACTGTGCATTTCTAAAACTGTGTATATTTAAAAGTGGATATTTAAACCATACAGAAGGCTTCAGTTAGCAGAGCTTAGAACTGCCTGATTAAAAGCTGGCTCAGATGCCAACCTTTACTCATGAATGACGGCGTTTCTCAGACAGCATCATTTAATTTTGGTCACCTCCTAGGCAAATGTAGGAGTTTGGGTAAAACTGTATCTTTCTTTCCCTTTTCAATGTAACCAAATATAACAATACTTTTTTTCATTCTCAGTTCTGAAGTTAAAATTTCCAGGTTCGATTTTAAAATGTCACACACCATATTTATTTGTGTCATGAAAGAGACATTCTTTTAAATGAATACAATAACATATTTTATATTTTATTAACACATTTATACTTTAGGTTGACATTTATGGATGTTTTGTTGAGATGTATTTTTATATTATTATTTACAAATACTTGAGTACTATTCTTTGAGGTTGCCTGGCTCCTAGAGTTGAGGAATAAGCATCTTTCACATTAAAACACTTTAAGACCTAAAATCATAAATCGTGATGCTGAGGGTGGTGGTAGTAGTGTCATTGGTGGTGTGGGGCATATAGTAAGTGTGTGAGTGTGTGTTTTTATAGAAGTTAGTGTCTACATTTTCCATTCTCAAGCTTTCTCCCATTAGATCTGTAACATAAAATTATTCAACCAGACTGCTACACAAGCCCTAATACTGCATTGTAGTTAGTTTCTAACTTTCCTGACTTTTATTCTTGTGGCAGGGACGCTTCGTCCACAGAGCCCCAACCCCCCATGATCTGCCAAGGATGAGAATAAGTCTACCAAGACATGGTCTGCTTGGGGAGGAGAGGTAGCCAATCTCTCAGAGGACGAGGGTCAGGAGCCTATTCCTCAGTGGGCTTTTATTATGGTTCAATATGCACAGGAATACAGGTAAAGCTCATCAATCATAATCAGACAGTAATGATCAAACAATAGATAACATTCAAAGAATTCTGAGGGCTTATTCTGAGTCAGGGTCAGATAGCTAAAGGGCTATAAAACTTTGGGAAACAAACTCATTTTATGCTTGGACCCATACCAGAAAATTGAGGGCCTTCTTAGCAAAGCAGGTTTCACAGGATTTTATGCATTCTTTCTTTGGCCTGATGACCCAGGAGAACCGCCTGTTCCTGCCCAGGGCTGCACCGCCCTCCGACCTTGTTTCAGGCTTATGTCAGGCAGGGGAAGTAAGGCAGCCATGAGATTAGGAGACATCTCGCAGACAGAATGAGGACTCAGGCTATGTCAAAGCCGAGGAGCAAGGGTCCATCACCCCCTTTTTCTATAGCCCCCCCACAAGTCCTTCCTTGATGGCCCCATCATGACCTTGCCTGTCTTACATCATCCCTCCCTTGAGGAATCTTACTCATCATTGGCTAACCAGTCATCTGCCTGGGACCCAGCAGGGTGAAGTAAAAAGGGGCAGAGGTGGCACCCCTGCCAGGAACATAAGCTTTGTCTCCTTAGTGGATTACTGTCCCAAAGTCTCTTTACGCAGCCTTAGCCATGGGGAGTTATGGCTTCTGAAACCAGGCAGGGCAGTTCCCAACATATTCTGAAACGCCACTGACTGAAAATACAGCATTTGTTTATTGGCATGTTTTACTTTCAGAAAACAACAAACATTATATTACACAGAAAATCATCTAGATTTTAGAAATAGTCCAATGTGGGAAAATGAAATTATCTCTATATCAAAGAAAAGCATATGTGGTTATCTTCTCAATTATACAATAAGCTTCTTAGGGCAGGAACTGACCCTTGTAATTTCATTATTTTCAAAGAGTGGGAAAATAGGCACCTTATTACCAATGGAAGATATATGCCCTATTTTTTTTAAGCAAGTAGATTTGTT
This sequence comes from Carollia perspicillata, assembly GCA_004027735.1. NCBI lineage: Eukaryota > Metazoa > Chordata > Mammalia > Chiroptera > Phyllostomidae > Carollia > Carollia perspicillata. Next base: position 3,732 of record PVKM010038532.1, read on the forward strand.
TTGTAATGGCTTTCGAATTTGTTTTTGAAGAATGAATATTTGGGGGCCATGTGATTGTGGAGTGGGAAAGTCACCGAGTGCATCTGAAGAGCCTCTCAGTTCGCTGTTGCACATCTGTGGTTGAGCACAGCAGTGAGAGGTAATGTGTTCTAGTCTTGTTCCTCAGAAAAACCACTGGAGCCTGGAATGGACACCTGTGTCAGCAGCAGTGGCAGGTCTCAGGGCACAGGAGTCAGTTCTAACCACATGCTTGAGCCATGTCTGCAGTGGTAAGAAGAGGACCCTTTGGAATGTCTTGGTGTCATCTATGTCAATTATTAGCCTTTGGCTTGGACACCAGCAAGGATCCTTGCTGTGCAATGGCTTCTTTTGGAGCAACTAACATCATGTGGCAGGAGCAGTTTTGAAGTCCTGCAGAGACAAGGGGTATTGCTGAGTTCTGAATTCTGTCCAATCCTTTGGCATGAGCAAACACTTATTTCTGGATGTATCTACACAGTGAGGCATTTGCTTGAGGGTTTGACATGAGGATGTTTGTGTGGGCTCAGGTGTGACACTCCAGATCCTTAAAAGGAGGATGCTTATATATATACCCTGGACTATAATTCAGGATGTTCTAGTCTTCATCTAATAATATACTTAATTATCACAACAGTGTTAAAAGAGATATAAAATGCTATTATTCCACCACTTTATGTATGAGGAAACTTTTCATTAGAGAAGTAAGTTGTCAAATGTAATATATTACAGTGGTTGCTTTGAACTCAGGTTTGTCTGACTCTAACTTCTGGAGTTTTAGGCATTTTGTTTTACTCTATACAAAAATCATCATTTTCCTTCCTAAGGAAGATGGAGGGGTGACTTAAAATTGAGCGCATTTCTATTGTGTTTTAACACCTGTAATTTGGGGAACAATGACTTCCACACATTTACCTTGGATTACCACAAGGGGGCATTCTTAGAACTCTGAGGAAGGATCCAATAAAATCAATACTCAGTGGGAGGAAATCCTTGATTTTTCCCTCACAACCAGATTCTCAAAGTGTATCCCCCAAACCAGAAGCAATAATATCACCTAAGAAATTGTTTAAAATGCAAATACTTGAGTTTTTCGCCATGTCTACTGCATCAAATCTCTGAGGGTACAGTCTAGTAGTAATCTGTGTATTAACAAGAATTGCAGGTGGTTTGATACATGGTAAAGTTTTAGAACCAGTAAATATGCATTTTTATTGATGATTATTAAATGACTTGTCTTTAATTCCACCACACTTTGAGAGCTACTACTCTAGAGTAGACTATTATTGGCAAATGATGGTCATAACCTATTCATGAATCATGAAATCATTTTAGTGGTCTACAGAACAAATATAAAAGAGAAAACCAGACTGTGTTACACTTAGTAAGAAAAATTTACTTTGTGAAAGTCTGTTTTTAGATGAGTCATGATGTAAAATGCATATTTTATTTTGGGCCAGAGTAAAAAAAAGCCAGCAAATGGTCTTAAAGCTACTGTGACAAAGACTCTCAACAACATAGCATCACCATGGCATTGCCTGAGCTGCAAAGGACGAGGTGAATGTAAGGGGGGTGTTTGCCTTGGAAAGAGAGAGTACAGAGGAGGAAGGTTGTCATGGAATCCGGTACTGTGCCAGGGAGGTCCACTGCCTGGGGGAAAAACAAATGTACATACAATCAACAATCCCTGAGCATTCTGTAGCCTAAAGAGAAATTATCTGTAACTGTCTAGTTCATGTTGACCTAAAGGAATATAATTTCCAACCTATTATAATTTGGAATCACTGAGGATACCTTTGATGAAAAGTCTGCCTACACAAGTGGTTTCCTCCTGGGAGGGTATGTCCTGCATCAGGGCCTCAGATACTCCCATCTTTAGGAAGAGCTACTCCCCCTGAGAAGTACCAACAAGTGGAGTCTTGGGTTAGTTGTCTCTCTAAACTGAGTTTAGTTTGGGGAAAGTTCTGTTCCATATTCTGTTTTGGTCTTCCTCTTTGACAATTTTTTAACATATAAAAAGAATCATGGTTATTACATGGGCCATTAAAAAGCCAAACCAATCAGGCATGGGCTGCATTTAACCCAGGGGCTGCAGTTTGCTCACCCCAATCAAACAGCATTAAATGGCATTTTTTGGTGACTAAATTGTATTCAATCACTCATTTTATACTCAGTGTCTCATTCAGTATTGTTACATTTTAAAACAGTATTTCATGAGAGAATGCCTCAAAGATGCCCTAGGGCATAGCTTGTATGGGTTCTGCTTTTTGTTTATTTTCTGCAGAACTGGCATAGAATTCTCAGGAGCAGCTAATTAAGTTTCAAATGATCCAGCAAGATTTTTAATCCCATGTTCTTGATAGTCAGTCACTGCTAGGGCAAGATAAGGTCAAATTTCTGCTTGCTCCAGCTGCCATCCTTGAGTTTGCTGCCTCTACATTACTTTTAGCACTCATCTGTGTCCTGCAAAGATTTAACACCACTCGACTGGTATTTCAGTGATTATTTTGGTGTTGTACTTATTGTCCCATTTTATTTGCCACAACTCAAGCCTAACTGGCCCATACAGAAAGCAAAAAGCAATGTTATAAGGGCATGTGTGTGTGTGCGTGTGTGATGTTTGAGAAAATGTAGAGGAGAGAGGGAAGGAGGGATGGCGGGAGGGAGGGAAAGAGAGAGAGAGAGATTGAAGACTTTTATTCTTGTAGGAGAAATTGTGTGTCCCCACTCATATTCCTCTGTTGAAATTCCCACTATGTCTCTTACTGCCTGTCATACCTATTCCCCGGTTACAGTCAGCTTCTGTGGCCCACAGTTGACTTCCTTTTCCAGAAAATTGTCCTCCACGGGCTAGTGCTCTTTTTAACCCTGGAAGTTATATCAGCCCCCATTCCCTGAATAACCCAGAGCCAAAGATTGATGGCTACTGGGGGAAAAAATACAGCGTATACCATGCCTCCAAAGACAGCAAATTGCTGATCCATTTATTCTCAGAAAACTCCTCCAGTGAATTAGGCCAAAGCCAAGAATTCGTGAGATTGTATTGTTTCTCATCTTTTCCATCTGTATTGTCCTGCTTTGCTTTCCTACAAGATTTTTTTGTTGTTTTTGTTATATTTCGTTGTGTTTTTCTTTTCCTAGAGATCACTATCAATAAAGGACTTTCAAAAGAAACCCTATCTTCACCTCTGTGTCTAGGTCATTGAATCTAAGAGAGTTGGTGGCACTCGTGACCCCAGGAAGCCAACTCTAAGGATAGCATTCTGGAGATGAATCATTCACCAACCAATAGCAATAAGGACCCCATCACATCAGTAAATAGAGCTTTGATAGTCTCTAGAAGGTCATAGCAGTGTATTTGCCTAGATGTTTCCCTGTAGTGAACTTGGACCAGACATGAGATGAAGAAAATGCTACCTGATCAAAATCAATAGTTTCTGAGAAGGAAGGGAGAATAAGAAACTAGTCTGGAATTCAGTGTCTGCTGCAAAATGCCATTGATTTACTGAAGGGAAAGGGGAGAATTTCAGATCTATTTACCCACAATTTAAAGCACAAAAGTGAGAATTGGAGTACCTCCTCTGCAATGTTTAAAGACACACTCACCTCTTGCAATTTTAGGATGGGTAGACATGAACATCAGCCATACCACCTAATTTTAACACTGTGTAGGTGTTAAGGAAAAATAGGTTATCAGTTGAAGCAAATCCAACAAGCTAAAATCAGGAAACTAAGAGGAAAACTGTGAGACCTAGAAATTGGGATGGTGAATGTGCATGGATGAACTTGAGAATCCTGAACACTCAGATACTTCTAAACTCTCTGGGATATATAGTTATAATTCATGCAGTTTTCAGCAAAATAAAATTATCCTCAGCCATAGGGCTTTTTGAAGACCATTAATAAAACATGGTGGTTTTTGGACAAGACAAGTGGTCAGTCAAGAAAGACAGTGCTTCTGCCTGATACTGTCTTCGGGTAGAGATGTAGTGCATGATCTAAATTTCAGGTGATGATGTAGCCTCAGCAGGTCCTTGTGTGCTGGGTCGTGTCAGACCACCAAGTCCTAAATTCCCATGAACCCAGCCACAATGGATTATAAAAGGAAATTGTCACATATGGAACTGGACTTGAACAGGTCCACAAGACACAAGGAAGTAACATGAACAAATTACTCGGTTCTTATGTCCTTATCACGATTGTGTTGATTTTTCTCCCTCAGCTCACACCTATTCTCTAATGATGTTTTTTATAATAGTCTTTCAGAAAAATAAGCCCTCAGCTTGATTTAAGTATAAATTATCTCCCAGGCATGGGTGCAAACCACAAATGAACTGCTGCACTGAGAAAGAGGCATGTGGACGGGTCTATGTGAGTGAACACAGAGAGTATGCATCTTTGGGTCATAACTATACGCCTAACATGGGCTCACACTTCTATTCCTCAAGTCTTTAAAATTATATGTAAAAACCTATATTTTGAAAGATCTACCGAAGGAAATAGTAAATTCACAGGGGTAGATTTAATTTGAAACTCTCTTATAATATGATACTAAAATGACATTCATTTGCAACCATTTTGAATATTTTAACACTTTAAAAATGAGACTAAAGCAAAATACATACCGTGGCCTCATACATATCTTACAAAGAAAATGAAGACTAACTGTTTCGTAACATGTAAACCCTTTCACCCACTTCTAGAATGTAAAAGGATGAACAGAGTAGAGAAGCACATGGTGGAGAAAAAGTAAGATTACAGTTGTTCGTATGGAAAATAATACAATGATTAATAAATAATAATACAAGAATAAACTTTATTTTGCATACACATAACTATAAACCCCCATTAGCACCACCCTGTATTGGGAGAAAGACTTGTTTAAAGAGCTCTTTCAGTGCTGTAAGTCCCTATTTATAGAGAGAAATAAAGGGGCTTCCTTCTGTCCCCTTGTTTAGTGAGGTTTCAAGTGTTCCATGTGATTAGGATTGAAGTGTGTTGCCTGTCATGATAATTATAAAGAAGTGATAACTGACACACACCTAAAAATAAAAAAAAATTATCTCAACTGAGCCTCCAGTCCCAAGAAACCTAAATGGCAAGATTTTGTGATGGTTTCTACAAAGTAAGGTGGAATGGGGTGTACCCACACCGCCAATGTTAGGGGAGGTGAAGTCTGTCTGATTCAGAGTTAATGCTCTAAATGCCATTCTACCCCATCTGCTTGAAGTATTTTGTGTGAAACAACTTTGGATCATGGAGTGTTTAAAATATGAAAATAAATAAATTTCTATTCAAAATAATATCTTCTGTCTATGAAACTGCAGAAGCATATTCGTAACAATTTTAGTAGCAAGAAGCAGTTTGAGGGGAAATCACATATACTTATGAAGAAGTATTTTGAACTACCAAGTTAACAGTTTAGAGATTATCCAAAATGGGTATTTTGTAAGACCTTTATAACTGAGAAATTTTGTGATATTTCCCACTTTTTAGGATCTCTTCTTGCCTTCCAAAATTAAATATCCCAATGATATACTCATATAAAATTTTGATGTTCTTAAATTTTATATTGTTTAATAAGTAGATGCAGCTTTCATCATATCATGAGATTTACCATGAATTAAACAGGACACAAAATCCTTTACATTTGGCTGCTGGGCATTTAGTTAGGTATTCTCGTTGCTGAGGGACGAGAATACCAGCATCCTTTCAGAGCCTATGTTTAAACTCATCAGAAGTATAAATGGCTATATACACAGAGCAACTGATTATGATTCAAACTGTGCTCATGGATATTGTTCCTTTAGCCTAGAAAAACCTTTGCCCAAAAACAAACTTTTCCCTATGTAACTGTTATGTTGAGATGGGTCACTATACTACAAAGTGTTTTAAGATACCTCTTGACTTTTTATATGGCCCTCTTTTGTGACCTTAAGGCCATCTCTACATACATTTATTAGAATTTATTAAAGTTAAGCTAAAGCTGTTGGTTAATGTAGCTGTTCCACAATTAGATAATAAGCTCTGTGATGAGAGATTATGGGTTTTTTGGTAGGTTGTGGCATTATGCTTATTTTAAATATGCCTGGAAATGAATAGGTATTCAATAAATAGTTGTTGAATAAATAAATTAATGAACCAATTAATTAATCAAAGGGGGTACTGGTTACTTCTAAAATAAGAACCCATCTGTAAAAAAGAGAATAATTATACTCCCTATATCATATAGTTATTTTAATAATATAATGGGTTAATATATGTAAAATGCTGAGAGCAAAGTATGATATAGTGCTGCTTTGGCAATTATTATCAAAACCAATAACACAGGATATTAAGGGTCATTGAGATTTGGTAACCCTAGGACTATTATTGGTAAAGATGTCAGAGGATGTCACTTGATGAATTAGAAACATAAAAAATATGAACAAAACATGTTTTTCACTTCTGCAAACTTTATGTTAATATTACACCAACCCCAAAGCAGTGGTTGAGCTGTGCTCAGTTGGTACACTGATATGCTAAACTATGGTAAAATTGTTAATTTATTGACTGTGATAATACAAAATTCTTGAAATCAGTGTGTCCAGGCAAGAGATGACTCTTTAACCTAAACCCAGAACTTTTCTTATACAACATAACCCATATGATTTGATGCTAATATCCTGTATCCTGCATGCATTAACTATCAAAATATGGCCATTAACAAAGCATGAATTGTATTATGCAAAGGGAAGGAGCTATGTTCTACTTACTGTTTTATTGCCAGCAACCAGCACTGTAGATTCTCATACACATTTGATCCTGTGTAGAATTTGCACCCAAATTACGTTCCCATGGAATATTTACACCTGTATCTTTGTTGAATGTTCCACATATGTATAACAATTTAATATTCATCAGTATACTGTCATTAACATAAATTAGCCTAATACCAAAGATAGGTTAAATAACTTCAGCAAAGTAGAAATATTTGCAAACTCTTGAAATGTGCCGCTTTGCATATCCATTTATTATTTTTCTCATTTCTGTGCAGGGTAGAACAAGGAGGTGTTCAACAAATCAAACATTTGTTGAAATATGTCACTTTTTAAATATTTCTGGTGTTATGTAATTACAGCTTATACCATAATACAATGCAAATATGAATGCTTTCTGGAATATATGCTAAAATTCAACAACCATCTGTTTTCTTAAGTGTTTCTTTGAATAACAGGATGCAGTTTTCTAGAGAACCACAAACATGGTTGTATTTTGTCTTTCACCAGTGTTTGCATGATATGCAACTGAAAAGTCCATATCACCTTGCATTTTTAAAATATGCCCACTCTGGGAACTGCATGGGCAAGGCATGAGATGATAAGCTATATTTCTCCTTCTCCATGGAGTGTTGTTGTATAGCCAGTTTGTCAATTATATTCTTCTTTTTGCTTCTGTGGCCAATGTTAAGAGACAGGAAGTTGTTTCAAGAAGCTCTACTATAAATTAAATATCTCCTGACCTACCCCCAAAAGATGAGATGTGAAGACTGAAATTTAGAAAGATAGGTGCACTTCCAGAACAGTGCTGTGGTCTCTAACTAGACAGTAGGAGCAAACTACACAGTCATTGCATGCTGAGAAAGCAGAACTTTAGGGTAGAAAAAGTTGAAAACTTATTAAGCATTTCAGTTCAGCCTTTGTCTATAGAATTTGGGATGTTTTAAAGAGACCTAGTTAGCTACATATGACAAGTACTTCCATTTCACCTCCATAAAATCATGATTTTCTAATAAAAGAACTATTCGAAACAGTCACAAAAAAACTTTTTTTAATGGAATATGAAAAGTTTCTGGACTTTTTGTATAGTAGATTTTTCCCAAAGTATATAACAGTCCTCTACTGGTTGGCTCTGTACAATGTAGTGCATTGCTGATACTCATACATAACTACGATCTTCAGAGCTCAATTTTCAAAATGAAAGTATTTTAATGATTAATCAAAATTATTATATTTTGAACTGGGAGTTCAACACACAACCTTATGAGAGAAATGGCTCTTAATTTAATACAGAAGAAGATGACAATTTGTCATCTTAAAGTTTCAGTATTTTAGTATTCACTTTAAATAAAGGTTCATAAGATAAGTTACAAAGCTGTGTGTAGTTTTGGAAATACTCATTGAAAAAACTTAGATTAAAACATAATTTATATTTAATGTGATAGAGAGGCAGAGATGTTATACCCTCATTTAAAAGCTATATTTTTGAGAAAAACATAACCATGAAAATCAATCACTCATGTGCAATGGTTGCTGATTGTGTTTAAATGACTGAACACTGTAAATTATTCCTAAGGTTGTCTTCAATTATTTATTGGACATTTATATAGATATGAACATGCTTTGATAATTAAAATGACTCTAACTATTCAGTCTTGCTGCTCACTGCTTCCTTAAGACCATTACTTCTGTCTCTCACTTAGAAAATGTATATGGAGGTCCTACTGAACTCCAACTTTCTTTGAAAGTCATTAGTCTCAGGGTACATGGCCAGCATTTTGAAGTAGAATGGTGTCTAAAGGGACAAAGATAAATCAGATAAGACCTGTTTCTGACAACTAAAAACTGATCTGAACCTCAACCTAGTACTGTTCAGACTATAACATGTACTTTTCCCCAAAATTTGGGAGGAAATTGGGGTGAGTTTTATAGTGCAAATGTAGCTTTACATTTACATTGGTGAAATATTATGTTATTTATGTTATTAAATATTTAACCACATGTTTGCATCACAATTTTTCCCTATTTTCCTCCTCTAAAACCTAGGTGCATCTTATGGTCCAAAAATACAGTACTTTATGAAAATATACTTGCAAAGATTCATAAAAGTATTTAAAATTCTTTATCATAAACTTTTAGACACCTTGAGACTTAACCAGCTGTCCAGTTCCAGACTTTATAGTATTCCTAAATATAATTAATAAAATGTGACATTACCCTAGTAAGAAAAATGTTAAGTAACACATGTGGTTTGCAAAATTATGTACAATATTTCAAAAATTGTAATAATAAAATACAATAGTTTAAAATGTCCAAACTTAACATTGTGTTTGATTGTTTTAAATATGCCTTCCACTCCTTCCATCCAGTACCGTTCTATTTCTAGGAAAACCACATTTTCTCAATGTTTAAATGCTTGTGTGCTGGTTTCTCTCCATCTGTTCTTTTTGCTAAAACAATTTATTAAATTGTACATAATATATGATATAGAAAATAAATATAATACACGTGCATGATCTATATATCATACATGTGACAGATACATGATATATCATCCATGTGTGTGCTCACATATGTATACACACACCATATATTCATATTCATACATATGAAATAGAAATAGTTATCCAAATAAAACCTTGATAAATATATAACTTGGAACCTACCATTGCCTAAGAAGTATCTGTTTGTTTTCAAGGCAAGTTACTTGCCTTATATTCTACTTTAAATTAATGGTTGTCTATTAGTTAAGACAATGCCTGTGAAAACATCCTTCAAATGTACAATGGCTCAAATATAATTGATGTGTGATATTTGCTCACACAATTGAGAAGTTGTTCTTTAATTAGTTTGTGATTGTCCATCATTTCTAGTATCACCACTTAAAGTGGCCTATACTTATTCAGTACTAATCTGTACTACACAAGTAAATGGGAGAAGAGCATTACGATTTGGGAAGTCTTGGCCAGCCATGGCTGGAAATGACTCAAACAATTTCCTCATATTCCATTTGTTGGAGTCAGTCACATGGTCACACCCATCTTACAAAGCAATCTGGAAAACAGAATATAGCTGCACACTCAGGAATAAGAAGAAATTGGTTGAGTTTTACCTGAAATGAAAGGAAGATATAAGAAATCTCATAATATTTTTAAAGAAAAAACTATTGTTAAGTGAAAATTCTTCTTTACTCAGTAAGCTACCTGTCCATGACATAATAGTTTTCCTGAGTTAAAGTAGCTATCTTTATAAAAATAAAGAGTGAAAAACATAACTTATGTTGAAATTTAGAATAAGCCATTTAAAATTTGATTAAATTTTGATAAATGGAAAAGTGGACTGCATGTGAACATTAACAGTGAAGGGAAAACTCTATTTAGAGGACAATAGTGTAAGGAACAAGAACTGCTCTACAAGGAAAAGTACCATTTTCAGAAATACAAGTAGATAAGTGGGTTGATTATAATAAATTCTTATGAAAACAAACTTTAAAAAAAGGTTACATACAGTATAGTTACAAAAACAGGCAGAACAACCTCAAATGGTTGTGAGTTTTGCACATCACAC
>PVKM010038533.1:0-14088 GCA_004027735.1 Carollia perspicillata
AAACTTTATAAATTTAAATTATATGAGTTGTTCAATACAAAGTGGTCACAAAACGCCTCAAAGATAAAAATCCCATTTCACAATAAAACCCAGAAAATCAAAACTCAGAAATTTCTTCACTTAACACTGAATGACAGAATTGAAGTTATTCAAGTTCTGTTTCTTCGTCTCTACAGTCACTACGCTACTGTTTAGTTTGAAGCTGCAGTTGAATTGCAAGGATAGGCGTGCCAGTCCCCGAGCCCCCGCCCCGACTCCTACCCCTCACCCCGCACCCCTCCGGCCACAGGAAGTGCTCCCAACTCAGCCGTGCCATTGCTAGGCATGGTGCAAATGTTCACTGAGAACCAGTGCAGGCCGCTGAGTCCATCCGTGTGTGCTGAAGCCCTACCGTGTAACTGAGCTTTCTCTGAAGTAACCTCCATCTGGCAAACAATGTTTGTAAAGGATAAGAAATAAAATATGCTGAATTGAAGCTCGAGGGTATATTATTAAAACACTGCGGGAACTACGGAAATTGTTGAGAACTTAAAATAATAAAAGATTTTCTTCTCAGGAGTATATTTTATCAGTGGCTTTGTTTAAAATTGCAGGTTCATACAATTTTTTAATTCTCTGCAGACAGCTCTCCACCTATTGCCTGTACCTGGAGCAGATGGTTTCACCAGCATCACTCTTGGGATGCCAGTACGAATTATATCTAAAATCCGGCTTTTCCCACCCCTACTGCTGCCAGCTCGGTCCAGGAAGCCACCGTGTCTTACCTGGATTATCGTAATTGCCTCCTAATGTTCTAAATGGACTCACTGCTTCAGCCTTTCCCCTCTTCCTGTTCTATTCTGAACACAACAGCTGAGGAGATCTAAGTGAAAGTTAAATCAGTTACCCCTCGACTCAGGCCCTCAAATGTCATTTATGGTAACAAACCCCAATGAAAAGACAAGCCACACACTAGGAGAAAATATTTCAAATCCCATATCAGATAAAGAACTTGGATCTAGAATATACAAAAAATTCTCAGGATTTTGTCACAAAAACAATCCAGGAAAAAAGAGGCAAGCTCACTAGAGAAGATACACTGATAAAATAAGCCTATGAAAAGATACTCAAGCCCGGGCTAGTGTGACTCAGTGGATTGAGCACCAGACTGTGAAGCAAAGTGCGGCCAGTTCGATTCCCAGTCAGGGCACGTGCCTGGGTTGCAGGCCAGGTGCCCAGTAGGGGATGCGTGAGAGGCAACCACGCATTGATGTTTCCCTCTCTCTTTCTCCTTCCTTTCCCCTCTCTAAAAAAATAAAGAAAGAAAATCTTTTAAAAAAGATACTCAACATGATCAGTCATTATATAAATGAGAATTAAAATGTCAATGTGATGCCACTCAACACCACTAGAATCTGGGGGACCAAGCCCAGTGTCAGCAAGGATGTGGAGCAGCTGGGACTCTCATACGCTGCCGGCGGGGATGCAAGTGGGTATCGCTGCTTTGGAAAGTAGTTTGGCAACTTCATAAATACAAGTAAGCCTGTGTCTACCATTCGACCAGGCTTTCCGCTCCTAGATATTTACCCAAGAGAAATGAAAATGTATGTTCACACAAAGACTTGTGCATGAATGTACACAGCAGCTTTATTTGTATTAGCCCCAAACTGGAAGGAACTCAAATGTCTACCAAGAAGTGAATGGATAAACAAATTGTAGTTTATCCATAGGATGGAATACTGCTCAGCAATATTGAAACATGTAACAATATGGATGAGTCGCACAATAATCTTGAGTGAAAAAAGCCACACACAAAAGAGAACATATTGTTTGACTTCATTTATATAAAATTCTAAAAAATGCAAACTAATCTGTAGTGACAGAAAGAAAATCAATGGTTGTCTGGGTATGGGGTAAAGGTCCCATGCAGATTCTCTTCTCTTTTGGGGGGTCACCACACCTGCCATGACCACTGCCACCAGTGTGGGCCCAGCTGACACTTGGGCCTCAGCGGCACCCCAAACAAAGTGCTATGTGTACGCCACGCTGCGGGCCTGTGTGCATGCTCAGGCTGCTGCTGGACTACCACTGCATGCCTCTGCCGAAGCTGGGTGTGTCTCTTCTGCTCCCGTGCACGCTACATGGTCCCTTCTGACTTCACCTACAAAGCACAAGTTCAAAGACAAAGTGATTAAGAACTTTAAGATGGCGAAGAGAGAGGACTGAACCAAGTATGCAGACCTTCTGCACTGCAGAAGTTGCACGGCCATGAAACCACCCTGGATCTTGTGGTAGGGAGAAAATAGACGCATCATGATTTCTTGTTTAAGAACTAGCTAGTGGACCCATCCTGGGGAGGACCTGCTGTTATTTAGTCAGATACAGAGATTCAGCAACTCAGTAATTGCACCCTGTGTATATAAACCAGAAACAATTTTCTCCAGGCTCATAAAAGGGCATGTATGAGGATGCTTATTAAAACAATGCATACAGTAGTACAGAACAGGAAAATATGAAGCATCCACCACCAGCGAATGAATGAATGAATGAATGAATGAATGTGGAGGCATGCTACGGATCAGTTAGAAGGAGTGAAGTAGATCAGTGGTTCTCATCCTCAGGAACTTTTCAACATTCTTAATGTCTAAGCTCTTGCACCTGAATTAACTGGTTAGGGTAGAGCTTAGGAATTGATATGACTTAAAAGCTCCCCAGGAGACTTCAGAGTTGAAAACCATTGAATAAGATACAGCAATGTGGATACATATTTTTTAAAATTAGGATACATTGTATATATTTTATGTTCTTTAAAAATATAACAAATGTGTGTATGTATATATACACACATGCATATATACATATACACATATACATATATACATATATACACACATATACACACAGGGGTAGGCAAAATTAGGTTTATAGTTGTTCATATGGAAAAAGACATGTAGGTTATGATGATTACAATAGCTTTAATAACTCAAAGGAATGTCATAATATTGTAAGTGCTTAAATAGTTGGCCTTCATTATTTACACATTGCCGTAGTCTACTTGTTATACTCAAACACAGGTCGGCACAGAGTTCTTAATTAGTTTTGCCTGCCCCACATGTCAAGGACACATACAGACAGAAATACACACCCCCATATATATATATACACATATATATGATTTATATATACAGTATATATGGTTATATATATAGTGTATTTATAGTATATAGTGTGTATATATAGTTATATGGTGTATATATAGCATACATAGTGTATATAATATATGTAGTTATACATCTATATATATGGGTGTGTGTGTATATATAGATGTATACTCTACATATACTATATGCACTATGTATACTATATACACACCATATAACTATATATATACACTATATACTATAAATATACTGTATATATATTCACACATACAAATTATGTTTTTGTAGGAGATATACATCCAAAAACATATATTAAATAGGTTAGAGTGATTGTCAGGGAGGACTGGGGAATTATAGGGATGTGTTGAGTATCATTGAAGGAAAAAGAAAGATTTATCCAAATTGATGGTATGGAGTTTAGTTCTCTGAACCTACATATAAAATAGATAATATTAGTTACTAAGAACTGGTTGTGTTCAAGACATTCTTCTTTCTAAGTGTTTTAATTGTGTCATTTTATTTAGTCTTCGCATGACTCTGTGAGGTCAGCGCTGTTACAGATGAGGAAATGGCAGCCGGAGGAATTCAGTGACTCAGGCGAAATCCCGAGGCTTGGTGGCTGAGCTACATGTGATCCCAGGCAGAGGGCGCTAGAACTCTGCTTTTAACCGCCGTGATTGACTGCTTTTCCTAACAAAGACGTGGGGAAAAAAAGAGGAAAAGATCCAGAAAGTCAGAGACAGACATTGGCACAGAGAAAGCGGGAAACAGAGAGAAAGAGGTGTCCTGAGACTGAGGGTGGGTGCAATAGCTATTTTAATAAGTTATTGATCCTAACTTTTAACCGATTGGCACTAATCATAGGTGATCATTAAAAACACAGTGTTTCTTTTCTTTTTTTTTCACCTTTTCTTTTTATTGTTATTCAAGGACAGTTGTCTCCATTTCACCCCTCACTCCCCCCCATCCCAGCCATCCCCACTTCACAACCCTTGATCTTAACCCCCTTTGGTTTTGTCCATGTGTCCTTCATACATATTCCTTAATCCTTTTCTTTACTGTCAAGAAAAAGAAAATCGAACAAACCTAAGAACTTAGCAACTCAAAGGTGAAAGTTGAAAAGTATGTATCCAAGAGAAAATAAAAATTGTGAGAAGATGGCAATTATGTGAACATAAAATTATGAGTAGAAAGACTAAATGTCAGTGCCGGGTAAAAAGGCAGAAAGTAGACCGACTCCTTGGACAAGAGCAGCACGGAGAAGACACGCTCTTCCCAGTGCCTCGTGGAAGGACACGCCTGATGTCAGTGTTTTCTTACTGGTAATGTGAACCTTCCTCATTGGGATTGCAGTAGTGTCTGCAGGGTTTGTCCACTGTGAAGTTCCTACTTTTCCCTTCATCATTAATAACTGCTTTGAGACAATACCTTGAGATTATAGAAATAGCCTGTTTCTGCTCAAATGTTCACCACTTATTTTAGCATTCGCCAATGGATCTCATCTGTTCCAAGATAAGCTGAGCTGTTTCTTTCTTACTTTTCTTGTTTTTCTTTTCTTTTCATTCTTTCTCTCATTCACTCATTCATTCATTCATTCACTCACTCAAATCAGCATGGCCATATGGATGTATATTTTATTCTATAGGTTATATTCCAATTCATTATTTATTTATTTTTGTTAAAATTATTCCACTGTTGGCCTTTGGAAGTCCTTTCCAGCTCTTGCCGGTGCCATTTCTGAATGTTATATCCTTAATTTCTGATGTCACAAGATGCACCAGGCTCATAGGGTGTTTTCTGAACTCCAGACTTGGAATCAACTACGTTGAGGTATCTTGGACAGCTTTATTTAGAAAGCAAAATCTGGGAACAGGTTATGTTCATTACTCATAAAGTGTAGCTGCTTCTAGATCCTCTCTGTGGACAGAACTCGAATGAGTGTGTGTGTTACTAATACATGAATGCATATATCTGTATTAACTTCAGACCTATCCACATGTATAATAATAACAGTAAACAAGTGTTCATGTTGATACTGCCTATTCCAATTCAATATCAAGTTTATTTTAGATTTTCCCTGTTCCTAATTTAACTTTTTTTCCAACAATGAGAAACCTAGAGTATATTTATTTATTTGTTCAATTCTGATATATTCATAAACTAGTTTCAGAATTCCCAACAAATACCCTTGAAAGAAAAAAAAATACTACCTGGAATACAACAATTGTGTATTTTGTATTCCAGGTAGTATTCCAGTTCTTTTTGTATTTTACCTTATACCATCTAGTCAGGCTTCTCTCATTTAGTAGAATGTTTGGAAGATTATCCAGGTTGTTTCATGTATCAACAATTTATTACCTCTTATTTCTGAGTATTGCTTATTCATTGTATGGATATACCATTCTGCTTATCCATTTGTCAGTTGAAGGATGTTAAGATTGTTTATACTTTATGGCAATTATGAACAAATACTCATATACAGGTTTTTATGTGAATGTGTTTTTATTTCTTTTGGGGAAATACCTCAGAGTGGGTCTCTTGGACCAGGTGGTAAGTATATGTTTAACTTTTTAAGAAATTGCCAAATTGTTCTATAAAATGGCTGTGCCATTTTGCTGCCTCACCAACAGTGCATCAGAGTTGGAGTTGCTTTACATACTCACCAGCATTTGGTATTACAGTGTTTTCACATGCTAGGTATTTTAATAGACATGCATCTCATTGCGATTGCAATTTGCATTTCCCCAACATGATTGATATTATTGAGCATCTTTTCATGTGTTTATATGCCATTTGTAGATCTTTATGTCTAAAGTCTGTCCAGATCTTTTCTCCAATTTTAAAAGGAGCTTTTTGATTTCTTATTGTTGATTTTGAAAGTATTAAAAATCATATTCTAGATGCAAATTATTTGTCAGAAATGTGGTTTCATTTGCAAACATCTTGTCTATTTCATCCTTCTCTACTAAGAGAATCATATTATAATCTATCTAATTATTATTGTGAATTTATCTATTTTTGCTTTCAAGTCCAGAAATGTTTATGTCATGAATTTTGAAACTGTGTCGATAGGTGCACACACTAGTATAGAGTTACAGTGTCTTGTGGAGAATTGGCCTCTTAATTATTCTGTAATGTTTGTCCTAGATGGTTATTTTTGTTCTGATATTAATATAGCGCTTCAGCTTTTGATGAATAATTGTCCTATCCTTTTACTTTTAACCTATTATATCTTTATATTTAAAGTGGATTTCTTGTAGATGCATGTAGTTGAAACTTGCTTTTTTACCCAATCTGACAATCCCTTTCATTTAGTTTGTATGTTTAAACCATTCATACTTAATGTAATCATTCATATGATTAGTTTAAAATCTATCCTTTTGATATCTATTATTATTTTTTTCCATCTGTTCTTTGTGTCTTTTTCCCTTATTTTCCTGCCTTTGCTTGGGTAACTTGAGCATTTTTTATTATTCTATTTTTATCTCAACTCTTATCTTATTATTTGTACCTCTTGTTAAATGTTTTAGGGGATGTTGTCAGGTTTACAAGAAAAAACTTTCATCAAAGTCTACCTTTAAATACTATTATATTAGTTAATTAAGGACTTTAGGTACTGTGAACAGTAGATTCCCTATTTCTTTCTCTCAAAATTTGTGTTATTCATATCACACACTCTGGAGTTTTCTTTGATGTAAACATAGAATACATTTCTACCATTTTTACCCTAAACAATGAGTTACTTTTTTACAGTCATTAAAAATAAGACAAATTATTTTACTTTCATTTATTCCATTTCTAGTACTATGCATTTTATGTAGATCCAATTTTTATTTGGTATCATGTTTCTCCTGCTTGAAGAATTTCCTTTAAGCATTTTAGTGTAAATTTGCTGGCAATGAATTCTCGCAGTATTTGTATGTCTGAGAAGGTAGATCTCCTGCGTTAAAAAAATTCCACTGGATGTATAGAACATGTGTGAACTTTTTTTTGAACAAGTAAACATTTTTAAGTATTCTAAAAATATCCCTCTATTATATTCTGGCTTGCATAGCTTTGGGAAAGAAAATGGCTCCGATTCTCACCTGTGTTTCTGTAGATAAAATGCCTTTCTTCCTATTGGCTTCATTAAGATCTTCTCTTTCTCTTTGGTCTCAGCAGTTTATTATTCTGACATGTGATTTTTTGATATTTACCTTGCTTGTTATTCTCTGATCCTCTTTGACCTATGGCTTAATGTCAATAATTAATTTCAGAAAATTTTAAGCCATTATTTTAAAAAGTATTTCTTTTGCCCATTTTCTCTGTCTTTTCCTTGTTGAACTATGAGACTGTTGGATATTATTCTAGGGCTCTTGAATGCTCTGTCTTGTTTTTATTTGCACACTATTTTTTTCAGCTTTAGTTTGGGTTGTTTCTAATGACTTGTCTTCTGCTTTACGGACTATGTCTTGGTCTATGTCAAGTCTACTCCTGGGCCTGTTGATGTCATTTTTCATTGTGTTACTTTGCTTTCTCTTTTCAGTATTTCCATTTAATGATCTTTAAGCAGTTTTGCGTCTCTGCTGAAATTTCCCTTCTGGTAATGCACGTCTTCCTCCTATTACATGAGATCTTTTAGCACACTAATCATAATTAATAGCAATCACATCATAACATTTAAATTACCTCTCAGCTCCAACATCAGAGTCATATCTAAGTCTGGTTCTGTCAATTGCTTTTATCTTGCTTTTTGTATGCCTCCCGATTTTGTTGTGGAAAATGGGACATCTTGGTGGACAACAGAGACAAAGGCAAATAGCATTTATGCCTGCAAATGGGCATGCCACCTTTCCTTCTGCTAGGTATTTTCCCCTCTGCTAGTCTTTTAATGTGCATGTTTAAGTTAATCTAGCCAGTGGTTGGAATGCATTTCCGATTTGTTGTTACTATGGTTACCCTCAGTGTGCCATAGGCTTCACATGCCTCTGATGATACTTGGTGTTTTAGCGGATGACTAGTTTGCCAGTAAGTACATTCTGCTTAATACCTGCTTTATCCTCAGCTTTAGGCCTTCTCTTTGCACTGTGCCTCGGATAGTGTCTTTCCTCATACCCTTCAAATAACTCCAGCAGCATTCTGTTGTTTCTTTTTCAGTTTGTATTTGTTAGCCCGTGTGCTGGTTCGGTCTTGGTCATAGACAGGCACTGTGTCTGTTGGTCTCAAGTGTAACTTTCCCAATACTCTGCTTCACCGGTCAACTGTAGTTCTAGGTCCAGAACACATTCCTGATCCTTCCCCAAGAGTAGGGGGTTTTATTTTCTCTTGCCTTCTTAGGCCACAGTGGGTTTTCACCATTGCCCCAGGGTGAGTGTTGGTTGTCCTTCACCAACTATAAAAGCTATAGCTTGTAGCTTTTTTCCTCACAGGAGAGACAGGGGAGAGGGTTTGGGTTGGGTATGTGCTTCTCTCACAGGGGCTGCTGCTTTCCCTCTCCTAGGCCTGTACGCTTTCTTGTTTTTATCCAATCAGGATTAAGTCTGTGGAAGAAAGCTTGAAAAGGGTAGGAACTCCTCTAGATCTTTGTCTTCTAAGTTCCACAAACTCTCACGAGCCCCTATGAAGTTTCTACCAATCTATTAATTACCCTAGCTTAATCCTTACCAGTGTTCAG
This sequence comes from Carollia perspicillata, assembly GCA_004027735.1. Taxonomy (NCBI): domain Eukaryota; kingdom Metazoa; phylum Chordata; class Mammalia; order Chiroptera; family Phyllostomidae; genus Carollia; species Carollia perspicillata. The sequence goes on from PVKM010038533.1 coordinate 8,794, forward strand.
CTGCATCTACTCCAGGCAAACAGTGAAGTAAGTCCTCAACATTATCCATACGCTCTATGACTTTAAGCAAACCAATATATAACAGAACGAATTTACCATAGGCTAATTGATTCAAACAACAGTTAAGTGCTTATGACATCACATCGACATCATAAGGAAACAATGTTGAAGGAAACAACAGTACTCAAGGGCCTGCTGTACTCAGGTCCCACCTCTCCCTACATACATCTGTCTCTCATTAGATTTTGACTGAGTGGTTTTGGCAACATCAGCTCTCCACTGTGCTCAAGAAAGGTCATGAACTTTGACCTTTTATGACCCTTTTCAATGAAAAGGGCATTTTTTTAATCCTTGTAAACTTTGAAACAGAGCTCTACTTGTATTTCTATATCCCAAGAGGAAGCAAGACATTTCTTGACTCTCTTAAGATAATTTCTAAATTTAAGTCAGACTAGTACAGATAAGGCCATGGGGAAGATATATAGCATTTTCAACTGTTGGAAAATTAGGTACTGCAGACCTAGAAGTGTAGGGCACTACTGTACTTTGAAAAAAAAGACAAGATTCTTCTGCATGAAGTGCTGTTTCTTTGTTCTTCAAATGCAAAAGGTTGTAAGATATATTCCCCTGCACCATCATGGAAAGAGGAAAGAGGAAATCCAGTCGACACTAGCTTACCACCATAGAAGCAGACACACAGGCCTGGAAGAAGTGAACTCCTTTTTTTTTCATTTAGAAAGAGTCAGATGTTGAGATGTCCCTGGTTTTGTCTCACACCCACTGCTACTTATGTTCACCTTGAGTGATTCGACCACATCGAAATTATTATCAAGTAGTGTGAAACTTCACATTGATTTCATAGAGGAGAAAGACAGGGTTTTCACTACACACTCCAACTACATTTGTACGACATTGCTTATAGTCCTCACTAATTCCACTAGACAGCTGTCTTTCATGGTCCCTCTTGTTTCCTGCATTTTCTTTACACAATACTCAGAATAGTCCCTTTTGGGTTAAACACTTCTGCTCTGCTTTTGTATGTGTGAGCCCCACTGACCACAGTTCTCAGCAATGAAAACGTCCCTAAGTATGCCCCACTCCGTACTTCTTAGAAGGCATGCTGTTGACCATATACAGCCTTCAGTACAGCTTTCGGGTCTTCTTTCAACCCTATGTGATTTAATAAAGGATTTTTTCCAAATACACACAGTATTTTCTCTAAGAAGAATTATGGGAAATAATTTTATCCCCATTGTCACAGATATATGCCAAGAAATAGGGAATTTAGTAAAAAGAAAAGTAGCTTTTTATTATCCCATGGGACCTGGCTTACACAAATGAATATAGGAAATATCCTCTCTGACGTGGTACACATATACTGAGAGCTGGCTTAACATCAAGGTCACCTGATGGCAGTATAAGGGCCAGATCTGTGTGTGACGGTTTGGAGTGAGTGTCACAGATTTATACATGAAGTGTGGCACCTGGCAGATGGGACAGTCTAGTTTAAAACTTGTCCTCATTGTCATCACAGAGGGGACAATTTGCTTTCAAAAACTTTTATATTGAAGCCCATGTGCCTCACACTTCCCCCCCCCCCCATCCCAGCTTCTCTCCACAGTTGGAACTATTAGTGGTCTTTTGTTGTACTCTTTTGAATAATGCCCTTTGGGCTCCTTAGAATGAAAATGTTACAAATACACAAAGGTATAAATAGCTTAGTAAAAGGTAACAACTGACATTCAGTGTTTAACAGCCTTTCTTTCCTCTAACATCTTGCAAAAGATATAACACTGCATCATTGGCCCAATGACATACCCCAAAGCATTTGAATTTTGTAAAGAAGGTCTAAGGATAAAAGAAAGTCATTCTGCATCATCACGTGGGACGGTGGTATTTAAAGGTCATCAGAAAAGCATCTTTCTGACACGTAACATTAGTGGCAACCTCTTGGTATATGAGCTGATAATAATATGTTGCTAAAAGCATTGTGTGACAAATGGAAATAAGAGCATTTGTCATCAAATATTTCTTACTGCTTGTACAAATAGAAGAGATAAGGTTCGTGGTATTTATTCTTCTGTCGCCTAGTACGTGTGCACATTCCTATCAGAATTTCATCTTTATAGCTGTATCTCCTGCCAAGATATAATAACCTTGAGTGGAGTTTCTAACCATTGGTAAGGTAAATTTTAGTGTTTGTAGCCAATGTCAGAAATAATAATGAAATATAGTTCTGGTACTGAAACGACAAAAAAATTTTTTTTAATTACAAAATAAAATAAAGTAGCTATACATATAAGAATATGGGCCTTCCTGTGGGCCTCTGGTTGACATGGCATCACCTATTAAAACTATCTGTAAGCAGTGTTACTATTCCGAAATGATAAATGGCAGATAATTTTAGATAATCTTTAAATATGAATCTAGGAATACCAGAAACATATCAAAGGGAAAGGGTAATTGCTATATAAATTAGCATTAGTTACAAGATAAACTGATTCATTGTATTTTTCCTGAGCAAAATTATACACTTTTTGAGTTCTCTCCTCCATTTCTCCAGATAAAAGGCTGGAGCAGGAAGGTTGTGAGAGCTTGTTTCACAGGGCCATCTGTCTCTACGACTCAAAGGGCCCAGTGGTAAGTCATTTAACCTTTCTGTGGTAAAAAAAATTTGCCACCTGAACCATCTTCATTGGGTTTTTATTATTAAGGGCAGTCCTAGTTTTGAAAACTCTGCAGTTCAATTATAATCAAACATATTATTTAATATTATTTAATTATTTGATATTAGGCATCAAGGTGGACACTTATCTTGATATATTATTTTATTTTTATCGCCAACTATTCTGTAATTGGAGGTTGTGAAACTGACTAAAATAGTCTAGGTCCTGGGAGAAGATACGTAAGCACACTCAAAAATGTTTCATTGAAGAAAGTTAAAGGGAACATTTTAAAGGGTTTGAGGTGAGATAAGGGAACAAATACCGAATTGATCAAGAACCCTGCGTGAAGCTGTTACCACCACCCTTAGGCGCAGCCATGAGGGAGAAGCGTTATCGGAACTGGAAAGAACTTGGAGGTGTGCAAGGGGCACTTCCACCTCCATCAAGAGCTCTAACTCTGCTACTCAGCCACGGCCAGACTGCAGGAAGAAAGAGGCAGCAGAGGAGATACACATTCCAACTTCGGCTTTCCCAAAACTTTCCCTCGATCAACCCAGCAGAAAGCCCCAGAACTGCCCCAGAACCAGGGAACATGTGTGATTTAGTACAGAGATCAGCCTCCACAGGTAATAGAACAGAGCAGAGCATGGTGGGAGACAGACATGAGAGAGAATGGGTTTTTAAATATGTTCTCCACATATGAACAAGATTGTGTGCATGAGAGAGAGAGAGAGAGAGAGAGAGAGAGAGAGAGAGAGAGAGAGAGAGGAAGAGATCATTCTCTTTGATGTGCACTTGATCTCTCTGGGCTTCGACGTCCACATCTCCAGAGTCCCTTGCTCTGCCTCACTTAGCCACCACTCCCATGGTCACACCCAAGGACTTGTAATCATCAGTGGTGTCCCCACTTCTTATTCCAATTGTAACGATCTAGTGTTTAACCACCCTCTTCTGTATTCCCAATTTGTTTACTCTAATGTGCCCACAGCCAGAATTTTCTGAACTCACTGAGGCCTAAGGTGACCTCATATGACCTTCTTCCATGTTCCCTTTCCTCTGGCTTAGATTCCACGATTCTCATTACGATATTTTGTAAACGCCCTGAACTCCCTATTCCCTTCTCCCTTTATTGTACTTACCTAGTAAAGCCCCAGCCCAAGCTAACATCTAAACTGACTTCTGTGATCACTGATGAAAAAAGAATATAAGAACTCATTTGACTGATTTCAATGTATGGTAATTCCCATAAACTTCAAATAGACTGTCATACCAAAATCATAGAAAAACAAAACTCTCAGTACTATCAAGCAAGAGTTGTAGTGCTTTTGTCATGCACCAAGGACTCTGGAGGCAGACAGCTGCAGGCTAATTCCAGAGTCAGCAATGTCAAGATGCTGGGCTAGTGTTTCTTGGGCTTTCCAACACGGTTTCAAGACAGTGGAGGCAGTTTCAGTCACCACGGTTGCACTTCCCACAGATTCCCGGGCCAGACACGCAAGGCTGAGTTGAAAACAGCACTTCTCATGTAACCATTCTCTTATTAGCCAGCGAAATTCTTTCTCATAAGATCCCTCCTCATAACACATTGTGCAGAACTGGGCTCATGCCCATTCTGAGACCAGGGGCTGGGCCCACCTTTCCAGAAATCAAGTCTTCTCTGCTTAATTCTCAAACATAAAGGAGTGTTCTGTTAGCAAGGATGGAGGAGACAGGGATGACTTCTATACAAAACAGGTAATCCGGGCCAGCAGCGCCTGATGTAAATGTGTTAGCCCTTTCCTCAAGGGACATGCACATATCTGCGCCCTCACGTTCAGACCCACTGTTGCTAAGTCTGGGTACTGTACAACAGCTCTGACAAGAAGTAAGAATGAGGACTTTCTGAGAAATCATGATAGTAAGTACTTATCAGCATCCATGCACTTTCTGTCTTAGGTGCTCTAGGAGATGTGGAGAAAGTGTACGATAGGATTTGACTCTGGAGGCTCACCTTTAAATGTAATCTTACCTCATGTTGTTTATGGATCTAAATATTAGGTGAGCATTTTTCTTCTTTCAAAATATGTGAAATTTATTTGCTAATAAACACTGTTAAGTTTTAATGAAGTTTGGCTAGTTCATTTAACATAAAATTAATAAATATATATACAAAACTTTCAAACTGAACTTCTATGAAGGCATTTACTAATTGTGGCTGTTATAGTGAGTAGATAACATCTAACCATTTGCTAGAATGTGCATATTATTTTATCTATCTAGGGTAATATTTAGGCTTTATAGTAGTGAGTAGATTTTGACACCAGTCTTTATAAATGTCTCCCATTCTATCACCTGTTATCAAATTAAAGCTAAGTCTAAAGAAAATGCTCAATTCCTAATAGGAGCCTCAGGTAAGGGGAACACATCAGGTATGAGTGTGATATCAAAGCACATTACTTGTTTTGAATTCTCACAATAAGTAAATATTAAATTAATGTTACTTCTTTTCTTGGCAGAGATTTGTAAGCAATAATTACATTGATACATGTGCTATGTCAGTGGCAGCAGTGAAATTCATAGTATTTTTATGTGAAATGTACTGTTTTATTGCATTAATTCACATTTAATGTGTACACAGTAATAACCATAA
>PVKM010038534.1:0-14074 GCA_004027735.1 Carollia perspicillata
GTTAGCAACAGGGGAGTGGAAGGGGGAGAGAAGGGGAAAAGGTACAGAGAATAAGTAGCATAGATGGTAGGTAGAAAATAGACGGGGGGAGGGTAAGAACAGTATGGGAAATGCAGAAGCTAAAGAACTTGTAAGCATGACACATGGACATGAACTAAAGGAGGGGAATGTGAGTGGGAGAGGGTGTGCAGGGTAGAGGGGAATGAAGGGGGAAAATGGGACAACTGTAATAGCATGATCAATAGAGTATATTTAAAAAGATTCAATAAATGACATATAATTTTAAAGATTTTTTTTACATTTAACTGAAAAAGTTAGCAAAAAATATTTTAAAGTCAATTACCTAGTACCAAGGAAGGAACAGTGAAATGGCTACTCTTGTGCTTTACTCATAGGGGAGAATAAATGCAGAAATGATTTACTAATATATATCTTGTGTCTTAATGTAAATATTATTTAACCTAGTAATTTTATTTGTAGAAATCTATTTTAAAGGAGACATCCGAAAAGCACCAAAGCTTTGACGACAAAACTGTCTATTGTAGTATTATTACAATAGTGAAATACTGGAAATGTTAATACCCAAAAATAGTTAATTAAGTTACTTACACCTACTTAACTAATACATTTAAAATCATAATAAGATTTGGTAACATGCAACAGACTTATGTTTTACTTCAAGTGAAATTTCAGGTAGTATGGATCCTTAAAAAAGTAACATGATGAATGCGGGGGCGGGGAAAGGATGCTCATTCACAAGAAAATGTGAATGATATTTTATTGGGCAGAGTACCTTCGGGTTTCTCTTCCCTACTTTTCAGTAATTTCAAAATTTACTTTAGTAACCTCTTGAGCAAAAAGTATTCCTTTTATAACAAGAAAACTCACTAAAGGAAGTAAACTTGTTTCTCAAATAGCCAGTTTGATTTCCTTTTTTCTCTAAAGTTATTATTCCAAAAAAGTAATTAACTAGGATGTATGAACAAAAGTCCAACTGCATGAATATGAAACTGTGGGTTATTATGTATTTTCTGTCACACACACATACACACAGAAGAATTAACAGCAATCTCAGGAATACCTATTAACAGTTACAAGATAGACAATGCCAGGAAACATGAATGGCCTAAGATGACCTATTTGCAAACCCAGAAAAGAACAACCAAAGCATATGTTTTAACTATGACAACTGAAGCATTATTCTCAAACTCAGATGACAGTACTGGCATTTTATTTCCAGTAAATGTAGACTCAGCCATTGTTTGTTGAATTTTCTAAACACCTTTAAAAATATACTGATAAATAATCTCTGTAAACATATTAACTCTAGACTATTTAATGTCTAAAGAAGTAATTAAACAATCTATCAAGATTGATGATAAAGAGTAACCTAAATACTGATTTATTCAAAGGTTTACATTATTTAAACTATATTTAACTTCTACTTTCAAGTGTGTTTTTATGTAAATGTATTCATGATGCATACTACAGTCATGCATGCCATACATTTAGATTATCTGGATGTAGACATTTATAATCTCATTTAAAACAAATTTTCAAGTGGTTTACTTTTAGAGCTGGGGACATTATAATAATGTTAACAATTATATCTACACCTACATCTATATTATCTTCCTAATATCTATCTATCTATCTATGTATCTATCTATGTATCTATGTATCTATCTATCTATCTAATCTATCTATCTATCAACTCTATATGCTTTAATAAGCCAAAAGTATGGATGGTTGAATCTGATATGCATACAGACACATCCTTTAAGCCTATTTCAAAAGGCAAAGGACAAAATAGAAAAAACATGCAATATGTGATCACGTTTTTTTTTTTAAGATTTTATTTATTTATCTTTAGAGGGGAAGGGAAGGGGAGAGGGAGAGAAATATCAAAGTATGGTTGCCTCTCATGCGTCCCCCGCTGGGAACTTGCCTGCAACCCAGGCATGTGCCCTGACTGGGAGTCGAACCATGATCATTTGACTTGCAGGAAGGTTTTTAACCTTAAGACATGAAGTGTACTTAAAAATTAGTAAGAAATATGAAAATTCAAATAGAAAAATGGATAAATGGTACTAACAGACAATTCAGAGAAAAAGAGATGGACACTGTCCATTAACATATAAAAAGAAGGCCAAGCTCACTCATGAATAAAATACAAAACAGCACAAACAGATACAATATTTCATCTAGCAGATTAGGGACTAGAAACTTTTTTCATCATTACCAGTGTCGATAAGGATATGGGAAAGGGTGCATTAGTAGTATAAAACATTAGTAGGAAGAGAAACTGGTTGTATAAGGGGGAAATTTGGGTACATCTATAAAAAATGTTAAATGTACATGTTCTTGGCCCATCAATTCTACTTCTTTTTTTAAAAAGATTTTATTTATTTATTTTTACAGAGGGGAAGGGAGGGAAAAAGAACGGGAGAGAAACATCATGGTTGCATCTTGCGCGCCCCCTAGTGGGGAATCTGGCTCACAACCCAGGCAAGTACCCTAACTGGGAATTGAACCAGTGACCTTTTTGTTGGCAGACTGGCACTCAATCCACTGAGCCACACCAGGCAGGGCTCCCTTCTACTTCTAAGAAATTACCCAACAGGTATGCAGAAAGATGTGTACAAGGATGTTAAGTGCAGCACTATTTTTAATTTTGAAGCACTGGAAAAGTAGTTGTTCACAAATTAAAAATGAAACATACAGAAGCAGACTACTATTCAATTACTGAAAAGAATGAGACAGATATGTACTAAAAATATGGGAAACTACCCAAGATGTAGTATTAATTTTAAAAGCATTGGACTTTCTATAGCATGTTATCCCATCTGTACATGCAAAGAACACCTGAGGATCATACATAGCACCATGTTAACACTGGCTACCTCTGACAATGGTGTCTGAAGTGTAAAGTGGGAGAAGGATGTGACATTTTTAACTTGTTTTTACTCTTAATTTTTAAACCATCAACTGATACCATGTTCATACTAAAAAACACCAGTTAAAATGAACTACTAATAACAAATAGGAGCTTGTTCTATCTATAATGGTTTGTATTTCAGTATCATCAAAATTGTTTTCAATTGGAAGCGGATGGATCACAGCCATCACAGAAGTGTCTCACCCACACGTAAAGTAATCCCAATGACTTACACAGTTCTCTGATCATGTAACATCTCCAGAGGAGCCGTTACGAAGTCAACTGCACTGTCTTACACATGCCTAATGGTTCCAACAGAGCCGTTAGGATGTCAGTTATATGGCAGGGCTCCTGCTAAAGCTATTACCAAGTCATTGCATTGTTTCACACACTTCCTTTGACATTTAGATGGTCCCCAAAGAACTATTATCATTGTTATGGGTATCCTGTATAGCTTATACTACTAGGGGAAACAGAAAAAATCAAAGGAAAGAAATGTAAAACAAACAAACAGATTCCCTCCATTAAATACACATGAACAGCCCCACATAGTCAAGTATCAGAAGGACTAACTCCTCATTTGGGTATAACTATTACAAGTCATTCAAGAAATGCAGGTGCTGGCTAGCTATTTTTTCAGAACTCCTGCTGTTCCAATGAAGCAATTTAGGGTCTGAGTAAGGCATATGCATGCCTGTGATGGTATGGTGTTTATTTGTAGCACATGGTATATTACCAGGTTTCTGTGGTATTAAGTACAGAGCCAGTGGAGAGCAGTACTAGTGAATGTTTCAGTTATTATGGGATTTTAGCAGACAATCCTTTACCTGTAGAGTTCCTGAGCAGCACATAGGGAGCTCAGCCACCTAACAATCACAGAAGCTAACAGGGCTTCTTAGTAGTTCAAGTTCCAGCTCTACCTTAGGGGTTACTCCAATAGCAATAGGAAATATACTAGTACAAGTTACCCTCAGCCAGGTCTGAAGTACTCCACTGAATTTCCCCTCATAGTTGCCAATAGTTAGCAGAACGAGGTAGATGGCTATTGAAATGAGGTATTACTTAAAGTAAGACTAATGCAAGGGATTTTACACAGTTTGAAATGAGGAGACAGTTGGATGGACTCTGCTAAGCTAGAGAGTTACCTGGGACACCAGATGTTTCAGAAGCCACATTGCATGTCTGGCTAATCCTTGAGAAAAGAGACGTCATCCTGTATATCCTATCCTATAATATACACATAATAAATTCTTGCTCAGTGATAGATAACAACCATAACTGACATTTACTGATCATTTAATATATAGTAGGCACATTGCGGAAGTACTATATATCCATTTTCTCATTCAATCCTCACACATTTAAAAAAATCCTGAAATGGTAATGTCTCCATTTGACAGACAAGGAAACTGAGGCTTAGAGAGCTTCAGGTACCTAAAGATACACAGCATGTAAGTGGCAGAACCAGAGCACAAATTTGTCTATCTTATAGCATAGTCTATGTTCTTAACCACTCACTGAACAGAGACCATTGCTTATTTAGATTGCATCATTATGACCATTTTTACTTTTATAAATGATTTCACATTCTTTGTGCTCTCATAGTAAGCTGCACCTATCTTTATCACAGTACTAGCTAAATTGTATTAAAATTAGCTCTTTGGATGCACACACCCATTTGACTTTGCCCTGCAGTGAGAACTGCTTCAAAACTCCAATGGGAGGCTTCCCAGAAAGCAACATTTCTATTACTGACCTTAGTCCTTGGTTATAGCTGATGGGCCAGTGGTAGACATCTGACTGATGATGAGAAAATTATTCCATCTCCTTTGAATTTTGAAATGGCATTGAAGAATGTCCAGTTAATCTCAACTTTTTTCCTGAGTAGGAGAAATATAAACTGGGGAACTTTCTGGGGTTTTAATCCCTGCCTTGGGGATGGAGATTTGGAGAGTCAATCTGCAGGTGCAGGACTGAAGGAAATGGATTCAAAAGCAAGAGGCAAAGTCTGAGCATTTCTTCTAATATAGTCCCTTCTTGTGGTCTAGTCACACTCTTGTGGCCTATGAAGCATTCTCATATTCTTTTAATTTTTTTTAATTTAAGCTAGCTCAAGTTGGTTTCTGTTACCTACAATACCAATAACAAATAATAATAAACAACCTTAACTAACAGGGCATCAATCTCTCCCATTAGACCATAAAGTCCTTGAGGTTGGTTACCACGTACTGGTCTCCAACACAGAGCCTGGTTAAGGGTGGGTGCTCAATACTGTTTGCACAGAAACATCATTATTCACAACATAGGGCTATAAAAATTTCTTCACAAATTATCCTTTATTAGTTAAAGATTACAAATGCTTTTTCTCTATATAGTTTTCTCCATTTAGCTTCTTAAGAAGCAATTTTATTGTCGCTTTTTAAAATCCAACTGTTTCACTTTAAGCAACATGAAAAATGCATTCTTCGAAATTGATTATTGAAAGTTAGCTGCTGATATAGTTTGTTCCTCCAGTATAATGCATAGTCAAATGTGATTATTAAAGAGTACCCTAATCACTGAGGTTGATACTCAGGACTGTCAGATCCTTCTAAGAAATACCCATTGGATCACCTATCAGAGACAGAACTGTGGCTTAGAGGAGCAGAGGTTTGATCCATTGCAGCATTTCCATCCTTGGAAGATCAGAGAAGATCTACAAAAATATATTATCCCTTAGTTTTAGTTTCCCCTCAGAATAATGCACATTTCCCATTTATGTAGTGCTTACTGTGCTCCAGATGCAGTGACTAAGTACCGAAGCTACAACAGTGAATAGACCAGGCCCTACTTTCAAGTAGCTGGCTGGTCGGTATTTATTAAGAACTCTCGTGAGAACACAAAACACACAACTCAAGTATTAGCCTGTAATTAATAGTAATGTTGGCCATAAGGTGAAATGAGAGGGAAAAAGGGTTAAAATGAAAAAAAGCATTAGGACTGATATCAAATTTTCCTGTTCACAGGGCTCAGGATGAAAGTAGCCTCAGTAGGACCTGCATTTTTTCAACAGATGGAAAATGAGCATCAAGCATCAACAGACAACAAAGGGTTAACTTGGAACAAATTTGAGGGAATAGAAATGAAAAGTGTTCTGATTCCCTTGTGAAAGCCAAAAAATCCAGATGTCTTCTGTTACCTGATGCTCTCCCTTCTCTGTGCATTTGGTGCCGAAATTAAAGGTTATTTATTTTAATTCTTCATGGGTTACAGCATGTCAGAGACTGAAATTCAATTACGAGTAACAAAATACAGTTTATGAAAATGAGAAAAAATAAGTATTTTGAAAGGCTTGATCAATTAATGAAATAAAAGAAAGAAGTCCTTCATAGACACAATTTTGGAAATGTAAGTAGAAAATCCATATCATAATCACCTAGAATGTGAGAACTAAAAGCGTCTGAAATTCCATCTCCAAATCTTTCTCAGTTGAACTATTCACCCAAAGTAACAATTTCCCCTATCTTCACTTTCCTTCTACAGGAGTGAGACTTAAATCATCCTAAACTGATCCACAGTATTGTGTGCATTGCCTCATCAATAATCTAAAACTCAGAATTCATAAGAAGACAGAAACAAAATAAAATGTCACTGACACTAACTGAGGCACAGGCATGGAGGATGGCATGGAGTCTCAGTAGTGAATATATAAATTTTTAAAATTTCAAGCCATTTCACTGTTTTAAAATAGAGTATATATAAACTCAAATTAATGTAATAGATGCCTTGCTAGGCATGCTTTCATGAATGGGTGAGATCAATGGGAAATAAATAGCTACATTTGCACACAAACATCAAGTTCAGTTCATTGAAAATAACATATTCCTCAAATTAACATATTTTCAGAAAAATCATTTACACTCTCATCTCAACTCAAACCTCTTCAAGAATCTATGAAAATGTTGAAGGCAGGTCAGCTCTGCTTATCAATGATTGAAAATTTATGAAATCTTACTATAGGTCATAAATAAGATTCCAAATTATATACTCCTTATTGAAAATCACTAGTAAGAGTCAGAGTATAACTTACAGAACTATAACTGAGCATAGAAAAGTTGTTCAAGTTCCTATCTTATATTCCTATGTGATCCAAGAGAGGAAAAATATGGTTATCTGGAAAACAAACAATTGCATTTAGCTAACTGGTATATGAATTGCTGTTTTAACTCTTCCTGTGTAAAATGAAGATAACAATAGAATTGATTTCACAGAGCGGCCATCAGGATAAAGTGAGATAAAACATTAAAAGTGCATTTGGAAATTTTGAGGTGCTGATCAATAACATTAGTGAACATTCATTTTGCACTTAGATGTTGCAAGTAGTATTCTAAACCTTTACATATGTACACTAATTCATTCAGCCATCACAAAATCCTGGACGCAGATACTAATATTATCATTATGTAACAGATGAGGAAATTTAGACACAGAAACTTATGTAACCTTCCCGAGGTCACACAGCTGAGATTCAAACCTAGGCTACTGACTACGCAGTGCAAACTTTTACTCACTACTGTCTCATAAGTTGAAATCATCCTTGGAGGTGCACATTGGGCCAACAGAGGCTTGCAGTTATGAACTCGGATTTAGCAGACTGAATCATAGGTTTAGCTTGGCAGTCCAGCCTAATTTTATGGTACCCTATCCAGTTCTGAAAATATACCATAAGGGAAATAAACCTATAAGGGAAAAGATACGTGTGCTTTATTCCTGAGTCTTCCAACTCTGTCTGAGTAAATAGTTACATGATCAAGGTAGATTACTGATTAGACTGAAGGCAAAATGAAACTGAACAGTCTTAAATATTCCTGAGAGTCATTAACACACCTAAAAGAGATAGCACATTAACACAGTGTAGTGGCTCACCAGGATGAGAAGTTCTCATGCAGGTGTGGGGAAGGATAATGTACCTTCAGATAAAGTTGACCGTGATAGATCTTCCCCGATCCATTTCCCCCAGCCCCCTACCAATTCTGAGATATTGTCCTGTTGTTATATGTGCAGATCTCCCCAAAGTGTTGGTTTTCATCAAAATCACTCATCAATATTGCTTTCAGTATCCCTCCACAAAGGGTCAAAACTCAATCTATAAGCACAATAAGGGCAAAGGTAAAAGGACACCAATGTCCCCTCACTGACAAATGCCACAATATAAATATAGGTTTACAGCAAAGAATGAACAACATTTCTTTCATTTCAAGGCATTATATCTAATTAATGACATGGATATAGATAGTGTGATTGTAAAGCCAAGCTGGAGCAGCTGAAGGAGAAGCCAAGGTGCCATAAAGTTATGACAATATCTGAATTACAGTAACTTTATGGTTAGAGACCAGCAATACATTGTAGATAACAGAGGAAGTCTTGAAGCCAAACCCAACCCAATGTGATATAAATTTCTGCCTTCATGCTAAATCTGTGTTTCCCTCTTCCACCTTAAATCTTGCTTGTCATTCTCCCTGTTATCTACCCACCTCACCTCCTCTTCCTCACCAATATACACACATGAAGTTGTCCAGAGGAAAGCAAATCAGTAAACTGCCAAGGGACTAATCTTTGACAAGTAAATTAGCCAGGCCTGTGCAGTGTTTGTCAGAGGGGCAGGGTTCCACACTGTGGTGGGTGTCAGGGATGGGCCGAGATGAAAATAATTAGTGGTGAAATATCTGGAAACACTTGCCTTTAGTAGACCCAGCTTGAGCCTCCATGTCACAACAAACAGGGGAGAATTTAAAACCTGTAATATCAAACATTTTACTAATTAATCCTTGTCCAAGTCATGTGGGATTACTATTGTTTTACTTAACAGGTTCAATGAAATATGATTCACATACCATAAAGTTAACTCTCTTCAAGTGCACAGTTGAGTGGTTTTTAGTATCCACAGAGTTATACAACCGTCACTACTATCTATTTCCAGAATAATTTCATCGCCCCAAAAGAAACCCCACTCTTAGGATCCTGCAGAAATAGAAGGATGGTGGAACCCCATGGGGAAATTTCTTCCTTTTATTTTAATGTTTCAACCCAGTGAATTGGCTATGCTATCCAATGGCAGGAGTGAGATGAGGCAGAATGAGAAGTCTTGGCAATACAGGAGATCATCTACCACCTCATTTCCCATAAATTTGGTTGCTATTTTTCCTGTTTGACCTTTGAAGCCCTGAAAGTATAGGGAGAAGTCTAAGGTCTCCTAACTTGCATCCTAATGCCCTTTCACTTACATGGATATGCATACATATATCAAATATGTTCCTTTCTCATTTCCATACTTCACTTCCAATACTCTTGACCCAATACATACATGCCTACATGAAAGTAAACTAAGAAAATCAAGGCGGCCAGGATACTTGACAAGTGTTATGGCCTATCATATAGGAAATGATATTCCAACTTGTGGGCAAATGGTCATATCCTGTGACCAGTGTCCCTTATGGGCTGAAGGACGCAAGGGGGCAGAACAGAAAACTCTGCACATGCAGGGCTGCTGGCTATCTGTCTCCCACCTGAGAAAATGCTAATTAGCCACTGCTATCACAGCAAGCCCTGTGGTCATGGTGATGTGGACCTATCAAATTTAGACAAACAGAATGATGAAAACAACAGATGAATGTGTTTAATAAGCATTAATGTGCTTTTTATGGAAGGGTTTTGTTCTTTACTAGGAACAGAAGGGCAGAAATAATAATAAATCAACCTATTCCCAACAAATCAAAAAGAGAAAACTTTTCCATTTCTAAAAGTTGTAAGAAAATAATGTACTCATATAATTACAATTTAATGATGCTGTTATTACTCATTGTCTGGAAAATAGCTGATGGTAATTTGCCTTCTTTAAAAAAAATAATTGCAGTCTAACCTAATTAATTTAAATCTGTCTGTACAGTTGATAAGTTCATCTGAATCAAAATAGAAAGCATGTACAGAATACACCTGCTATACAATTGTTTATCTCATTGTTCATATATTGATATAAAGCCAACATACATAAAATGAGTACTTTCTAATAAATACTAATAAATGCCATTAATATTACACTGGAAAATAAAGATTAAAGTAAAAGGTGAGTAATAAATAACACATGCACATTATTGCTGACTACATGAGATTATTTGCCTTGGGGGATCATTAGAAACAAAAAATAATTTATCTAATATTATAAATAAACATGTCTATTTACCAGGTACTTAGATAAGTGCCTTGTCCATGTGACCCTGCTACCTAGAATTTTCATTCTTCTTATTAAATAAAAAATGGGCAGAAACAGGGAAGGAAAAGAAATTAAAGGCTAAAAGTGGCATTCTCTCTGGGTTTTACTGAAACAGTATAGGAAGTTCCATTACCATTGTCCCCGTCAGACTTCCTTTCATGGTCAGTGTCAGTCAAGGACAATGCAGAGTTGGCCCGGCTGGACAAACAGGAACTATGCTCTGACTTCATCCCCCTTATCCACATTCTCAGTGCATGGTCAGGTGAGGCAGCACCTTCTGTCTCTGTGTCCACGTCAGACCCCATCTCTAACTGGTAGCCATGCCGAGAAACACTGTGCACATCAGTCTGGTAGCCAGAGCAGAGATTGTGAGGAGTTTCACAGAATTCCATCTCTGTGAAGAAACAAAGTCCAGAGAAAACGTTTAGCATTATGAAGAAAAACCTGATAAAATTCAACTTTTTGTCCTCACGGCCCCCTCCCCCATTGCTAGTAATGTGTTTTTGCAAAATTAGAATTCTAGCCATTTTATTTATGGTAGTTATCCTGAGCTTATTTTGCACTTCTGCAGCTTAAAATTATGCTCCTGTTGATTCTTACAAGGTTTTGGAAAAAGCATGCCCAAAATAGCTATATAGCTACAATTTTAGGTTGCACAAAATGTAATGAAATAAGTGAGTGCAGAGGAGTATAAAATGTAGAAAGCTGTCCTTTAAAAGATATTCCTTTTCCAGGAAAAATTTATATGATCTGTAGAGAGCACACCTAGGCATAAACTATTAAAATTATTGGCTTATCTAAGCATTTCATACACCTTAGAGTTAAGAATAAATAATTCAATGTGAAAACTGAGGGAGAATATTATATTTAAACATATTCTTCTGAAGTATTTTTCCTAAAATACATTCATCTAATCTCTAAAATTATAAGTACCTACTATCATTATTTCCCATTTTCTCCAAAGGAGTTTGAGGCCTACTCTACGCTAATTATTCTGTTTTATTCATTCTGTCAACAAAAACATAAAAAATATTCAATTGTAGACTGCACCTCAGTAGTGCTTCATGGTTTCAATTTTACCTGTTTCTACCTCAAGTGTTAGAATCATAAAATGTTTAGGATCTTAGAAATACTGCCACTACTAATCACTTCCTTTTAAGGTGGAGGAAAATAAAGTCCAGATGGTAGATACCATTTGCCAATAGCCCAAGTGAGATAACAACAGAGTCCTTTTTAGCTAAACACCCATCTGGGCATGGCTTCCATTAGACACCAATGAAGCCCCATCAACTTACTGTATTAATATCAGGCATTCAGTCTTACAGTCAATTTTGGGCTCAGTTATGGAAAGGTGTCAAAAAGGGGACAAGATGCTTCAACAGTCCCTAATAAGTTAATGAAAAATGACCACATGCCAAGACATATCATCTGAAATGTCCATGTAATACTTAGATAAGGTAATCTGGGGATGTTGTAAACTATAAGGGATTTTCTCAGACTGACATCAGAGACAGGGTATGTCATTTAGCTAAGAAGCAGCTTAACTGAGTGTATCTAATCCTTGGCACATATCAATAAAATGCAAACTCTAAAATAAATTTAATTCTTTGAATACAGAAAGTGCTAAAATTTAGACAGGCTATATTCTAGAAAGGAGAGTGCAGAATATGAACATATTTTAAATAGCTATTTTTGTGATGTAATTGCCAAACAAGGGTTTAAGAAATCAAATTTTAATACTTATTTAGTCACCATTATGTGCCCAGCACTGTCCTCTGTGAAACAGAGATTGTAGGCAAATAAAGCTGCTATAATGTATTCAGAAAAGTCAATTATAATAAATTCTTTCAGGGTTATAAGTCATTGCTGAGAATGCTCCTTATGATGTCTGTGATGAATGTCTTTAAAAGTAATTCTACCTTTCTACAAAAATTTGTCTGAATTCCAGAGCACTTGTCAAGCACAAAAGCTTATGAAAGGTGGAACTTCTGGCCAAGATGGAGGCATAGGTAGACACACTGCCTCCTCGCACAACCAAAATAAGAACAATAATTTAGAAATAAAATAACAACCAAAACTGACAGAAAATTGAACTGTAAGGAAGTTGGACAACCAAGGAGATAAAATAGGCACATCCATCCAGACCAGTAGGCGGGGCAGAGTGGGGCGACTGAGCAGAGACGGGTTGCAGCACAAAAAGCTGAGGCACTGGGCACAAAAAGCACCTCCAGCGCGCAGGCAGCAGCTGGTGATTAAGAAGCGGGTCACTGCGCACAAGGTGGCTGGCTGACCAGTGGCAGTCCCACATTTGCGTGCAGATAACTGGGAAGTGAGACAGACCTCGCAACCCAGGGCCCCAGCACCAGGAAATAAAGCCTGAAAACACCAATTGAAAACACCTGTGGAGGTTGAGGCACAGGGAGTGACTCCCAGCCTCACATGAGAGTTCATTGAAGAGACCCCACCAGGTCCTAGAACGTACATAAATCCACCCACTGGGAATCAGTGCCAGAAGGGGCCAGTTTGCTTGAGGGAACAGGTGGAGGGGTCTAGGATCTGACAGAGAGCGGAATGAGCATGATTGATCCCTCTCGGACCCCACCCCCACATACAGCGTCACAAGCCAGTGACATGGGTTGCCTCCCCCTGGTGAACACTTAAGGCTCCGCCCCTCACTACGTAACAGGTGCATCAAGACAAAAGAAATGGCCCAAATGGAAGAACAGATCAAAGCTCCAGAACAAATACAACTAAGCAATCAAGAGATAGCCAACCTATCAGATGCACAGTTCAAAACATTGGTGATCAGAAAGCTCACAGAATTGGTTGATTTTGGTCGCGAATTAGATGAACAAATGAAGGCTACACTAAGTGAAATGAAGGAAAATGCACAGGGAACCAATAGTGATGGGAAGAAATCTGGGACTCACATCAATGGAGTGGACCAGAAGGAAGAAAGAAACAACCAAACAGGAAAGAAGGAAGAAACAAGAATTCAAAAAAATGAGGAGAGGCTTAGGAACCTCCAAGACAACTTTAAACGTTCCAATGTCTGAATTATAGGAGTATCAGAAGGAGAAGAGGAAGAGAAACAAGTGGAAAACTTATTTGAACAAATAATAAAGGAGAACTTTCCCAGTCTGGCAAAGGAAATAGACTTCCAGGAAGTCCAGGAAGCTCAGAGAGTCCCAAAGAAGTTGGACCCAAGGAGGAACACACCAAGGCACATCATAATTACATTAGCCAAGATTAAAATGAAGGGGAGAATCCTAGAAGCAGCAAGAGGTAAGGAGACAGTTACCTGCAAAGGAGTTCCCATCAGACTGTCAGCTGATTTCTCAAAAGAGATGTCACAGGCAAGAAGGGGCTGGAAAGAAGTATTCCAAGTCATGAAAGGCAAGGACCTACATCCAAGATTGCTCTATCCAGCAAAGCTTTCATTTAGAATGGAAGGACAGATAAAGCGCTTCTCAGATAAGGTAAAGTTAAAGGAGTTCATCATCAACAAGCCCTTATTATATAAAATGTTAAAGGGACTTATCTAAGAAAAAGAAGATAAAAAAACCTGTACAGTAAAATGACAGCAAACTCAGAATTATTAACAACCACACTTAAAACAAAAACAAAAGCAACCTAAGCAAACAACTAGAACGGGAACAGAATCACAGAAATGGAGATCACATGGAGGGTTAGCAACAGGGGAGTGGAAGGGGGAGAGAAGGGGAAAAGGTACAGAGAATAAGTAGCATAGATGGTAGGTAGAAAATAGACGGGGGGAGGGTAAGAACAGTATGGGAAATGCAGAAGCTAAAGAACTTGTAAGCATGACACATGGACATGAACTAAAGGAGGGGAATGTGAGTGGGAGAGGGTGTGCAGGGTAGAGG
>PVKM010038535.1:0-13941 GCA_004027735.1 Carollia perspicillata
AAAAAGTAAAAATAAAGATATAATTGAGTTAGACATTATTTTTGTTAAATTAACATTATAATTCTGCTATTTGTTTCAGGCTTACATGCTTGAAAGGGACTTATAGCAATCATAAAGATCATTACCACGTCTGTTGCAAAAACCCATTTACAGTATTTTGATCCTCTTGAGAAATACCTGGACTGAGCCAATAACAACCTGAGAAAACTGAAACATCTTAAATGCAGTTCTAGGATCATTAGGTGCTTAATATAGTATTCTAAGGGTAGGTAGAAGTTTAAAAATGGCATTCAGTAGAGTAAAACTTCCTACCACTGGAAAATTGTATCCCACTAAAGAGGATGTGTTTTTTTCTAAAGAAAAAAATGAAAGCTATATATCCCTCATCTAAGTCAATAGCTGTTATTGCATTTACATTGTCTTGACTTTATATTAATCCTCAATGAAGCTGTAGAGTAGCCACATGTATCTTAGAATGGGTGATCACGTGTTCTCTTGTGTCCTGGACATTCCTGGTTATCAGAGCATAAAAGTTAATATTGCCTCCTCTCATTCTCAAAAATGCCTCAGGATGATAAATTACATGGTCGTCCTTCTATTAGGGATAGCTTTTATTCGCAAGTCAGAATTAAGTTACTGGGTACATAAAATATGCATGGAGGCCTTGGACTTGGTGGAGAAAGCATTAATGAAAGATGATCAAGACTCAAGACATAATTCCTGTATTTAGATATTGGCATTTAGATATCTAGCTGGGGAGAGCAGAGATAATTTAAATGTTTAACGCAGCCTAATGAAGTGACAGAGTAAGTGATATGACTGATTAATACAAGACTGCAGAGGTTTGTGGGATGGAGTGATGAGCATTTCCCCTGTGATGTTTCCTTGTCCCACAGGTATCTGATTGAGGAGTCCTGCAATCTAGGCATGACTTCTCTGTCTTATCCTTTATTGCTCTTTACTGTGCACCCATCTCCTCCAGTGTTAAACTCTGTGAAAGTGATTTTCACCTTTACTTTGTGAAACCAGTGTATCTAGTAGCTATTTTGAGACAATGATGTAGGCTTATGACTTTTCACGGACAACAACCATTCATGTATTAAATGGCTATTCTTATGTACAATTTTCATGGTCTTTCAAAGTGAACATCTACTGCTATTAGTTTCTTTCCTTTAACTAACCTTATTCCAAAGCAGAGTTTCCCAAAAGAAACACTGTTAGGAAGAATATCTACTTGAACGATTGATTATCCTGTATTTTGAAGGCTGTCTGATTTTAGTTCCGTGGGATTCCATAAATGTTCAATCTACAGTCATCACTACTGTAATTTCTGAAATAATTTATCTAAATCACCTCCACGGAGTCTGAACTGACACTGACTTATAATAGGAAAATATGTTGTTCAGTTCCTCAGGAAATTAAATAGGAAGTGATAATTTGTGTGTGTTTGTCTCATGCATTTGAGGGATAATAGAGACATTGATTATTTTTTACTTATTTGTGTTCAGAAGACATTTTTCTTTTATGTTCATGTGTAAATCATCTGGGAAAAGATGTAATATTTTTATGTTGTTGTACAGGTAGTGTAATCATAAGGATGATTCAATGATTAATTTCAGCTGTAATGAATGTTTACCTTAGCTATTCTATTATTTTTTTAAATGTACGATTTTAATCTTCAATACTTGTCAGACCTCCAGGTCTCTGGACATAATTCTAGAGAGCATCACTTTGCACTGGTCACTAACAGTCCAAAGACTTTTGATTTTGATATTTTTAACATGACATATTTTGCCCATCCAATTCCTCAGCCTTACAAGGAAAATGAACATGTATTCCATATATTCTTAAATGATATTTGCTTTTGGTTTTCATAATGTGAATTACATGGTAATTGCATGACCAGTGTTCATTGACATTTAGTTGTAACAGTGCTTCTGTGTGAATTTGATTAGTAAAACTATCTACATCGTAAAGCCAACCAGTCAATTTTAAATACAACCATTATTTTTTCAGAATTTTAAAAACCTCATAAAGATTGAAAAATGTACTTATATATGTAACATTGAGATAGGCCTTAGGCAATTATTATAATTTTCTCTTCATAGGAGGATTTGAAGAAGAATCCTCATGTGTTGCATAACCTCTCAGTGTCCAGAGAAAAGATGTAATCCTCACTAAAAGTGGTTATGCTTGGTCAGTCTTCACTGTAATAGAAAAATCAAGACTTTCTAATGTGAAGATAGTGTCTGTTGAGTCAAAAGATTATGGCAGTGATTTTGTGGAGGCATGTGAAAGGTACTAAAATGAATTGATAATCTAAGTGGTTCATTTTTTAAGTGCATAGAAAAAATTTGAATGTGTAATATCCTCATGAATTAGCTATAGTTCTGTTTTGAGAATAAATGTGTAATTCAGACATGCATACAAACAGGAATCAAGCATGACTACAAGGAGCATATACATGTATAATCACTGGCTTTAATAAGAACCAAACCTGTGAGAGTTACATCGATTCCTAGAAGCTATAAATGAAAATAAGGACTTACAGTTGTGGAAATTATAAGATATCCATAGTAGCATATTGCCAAAATACCAAGTAATGATTGCATGTTAGAACAATGTAGATAAAGATGATATAAAGTTATGTGACTGCTAACACATTTTTAGCATTTTATTTACACAGCTTTTAAAAACTGAAAAAATACAGGTAATATAAAACAAGTTTGCATTTTGAAATGAAAACCTGTACTTTTTAGTAATTTTATGTTTATAATATTTCTACAACATAGGAACCAAGCTGGGAGAGCAAAGTAATATATTTTGAATTTATCGCATTTATTAACCTTCCTGCAACCATACCTAGGCAGAAACCACGTGCTAGAGGTATCACAGATAATAATTTTTAATGATATTTGCTCTAAACTTTTTTCTCTTTGTCCCTAGTACCTGACATTTTATACTTCTCAGGTTAAATATTAATTAGTATAGGGAAAATGTAAGCATTATTTTTATCAATTAACTTGTGTGCGTGTATACATATACAATTATTTAAATATTTATTGAATACCAGGCGCTAAGCTATATTTAACAAGTGAATATATGAATTCTTCCAAATATGTCTAATTTAACAGTACGAGACAACTAATTTCTATTTGCATGCTCTTTATTTATATTGATATAAAGAAATGGGCAACTCTTTGGGAGGAAAAGTGAGAGGAAATTGGATATTAATTCATATTTCAAGTAATACCATCCTGAATAATGTAAAGCTAGTAAGAGATAGAACAGGGTATTTGATATAGGAATGTACTTGAAAGAATAAAGCCCAATACTAGTTTGTCTGCTATTCCTGGAGTACATAAAACCTTTCAGGAAAGTGAGTTGCAAAGATCGCTTGTGGGTGGCCCGGACTGGCTCTTCTTTGCTGCTGGCTGGCTTCCCACGGCTCAGCGAGCTTTGCTCACCAGACCAGTACATGATAGGCACATCACTTGTTGGATGCTCTCTTTCAACTCTTTTTATCTTTTAATAATTTGTCTGGCTGATTTCTACTTTTCCTGGGAAGAAATTGAAGCTATTTGAAATCTTGACTCCTCATGACTACTATAATGAAGGCCCAGGCACTTCCCATTAAGCTGCACAAGGAATACAAAGTGCACACAACCAAAGGAGAGATGAGAGTGAGGAGAGAAGGCGAGAGGGGAAAAGGCCCTGTTGCCTCACCCTAGAGATGAGGGCTTAAAAACATAAAGCAAAGTTATGGCCTACAGACAGTTAAAAGTTATCTATGTGCATGTGAAGTGTGTGTGTGTTTTAGAGGTAAGAACTCTAAACAAATTAATATCTAAGTGAAATGATAAATACAATGACTCATGTGCATGATTGTGAATCAATTGCCAAATGGTACTTGCCCACATGCAGTAAAATTAGGTTTAAAAATAATTTCAGTAAATCATTTGGTTTAGGTAAGAAAAAAAAGGTAATAATCTAAAAGCCAAATAAAGATATTTAAAGTGAATTTGATAACTGTTATAGACAAAGAATAGAATGCTGTGTATACACCATGTGTTAGACATAATATATACCTTATTTCAGTGAATTATATTAAAATATATCATAAATATCTACTTCCCATTTGATATATAAGGAAACTGATGCTTTGGTGATACAGCTTATCCAAATCACATAATGAAGTGGTACAGACAAATTTTACTGTTAGATCTCTGATGCAAGGCATTGTTTTTAAAAATAAATCATCATTAAGTTAATTAATTAATAGAGTGGTTGAAAGCATGGGCTTTTAAGTCAGATCTGGGTTTAAATTCTGGCTACCCCTGATGTGCAAAAGCTGTGTGGGCTTAAATTTCCTCATTTTTATTTTAATAACATGGGGACAAAAGCACATAAAAGAAGCCCTCAATTTTGTTAATATTAAGAGGAATATGTTCCCTTAAATGACTTGGTTATCTCTGACAAATGTAACTCCATTGATATTCATCCAAATATTTAAAGGAATGCTTTAGTTGTCCTCACTTAGAACCATTATAACCTATCTGTTTCCTTAATTGTGACCCTAAACAAATATCTGAGGCTCATAAAACATAAGAGTCATTATTATTTCTTTCTATGCAGGTTCCTGTGTTGAAATAGGTACTTGATGACTATTGAGTGGTGATACTACTAATGGAATATGGATGTATTAAAAGCAACACTTTTGACAACCCTTTATTAACAATGAGCAATTAAATATATTAAGAAGACTTGTTTTGCACACTCTTTCAACCACAGAACACTAAAGATGTATATGTTATAATTACAATTATCCTTTCTCTTCATTGTCCTGCTGAGGAATGCACTGTAATTTTGGCAGCCGGGCTACATAGTTGGCTTGCTTTCCTTGGATTGCAGATGGCTAATTACAGGCAACCATTTCATTTAAAATGGCTCATTAAAGTGGAAACCATTTAGCATCAGTAACATGTATTAGCATCCATGATTATGCATTTAATTAGAGAAGTATACATTTTTCCTACTTTTCAAATTTTTCTTTCAATCTGTTTATTGATCAATTTATGCATCTTTCTATCATCTACCACACATACATACACACGCTTATGCAGATGTATACAAAGTCTTTCTCAGATATTAATTTTATTACTTTGAAATAGTTAAAATTTGGTTAATTTTGTGTATGATGTATAGAAAGTATTAATTATAAAATTATAGAATTTATGTTATCTAAATGGAGTATTTTTACACATAAAGAATCAACTTCCCATTTTATAGGCCTCTCTACATATATTTTATTTTAATAAATGTCTTTATTTACTATTACTTTTTATTATAATTCCAAAGAATTAAAAAATATAAATAGACCTGTCAGATCCTGAGCTGCTAACTTTACCAATTACTGAAATACAATTGTGGAATACTTCTGATCTTTCTCATGCATAAAAGAGCAATCATTGTAACATAGTTTTAATATGCTATTTTGATGTTCTGCTTTTCCCATTGTGAAATAGCTTTATCTGACTTTTTTTTTCAGAAATAGAATATTTTATATTTGTAGTCATTTTGCTTTTAATATAAAATAATTGCATTCAAAAAGTTTTAAGAGAACAGGCATTATCTGTATTATAATTCTACTAGGTAGCAGTGATAAAATATATGAACTGCAATTAGCTGACTATTAACTCAGTGTTACATACTTATTTGCAGGTTATTTGTAAATGACCTTAGACATTTTAGACTTAAACATTTTAGTAGATGAAATGTCAGTTAAAGGCTATAATAATAGCCTACCTAAGGATACCTAATACCTAATAATAATACCTAAGGATAAATTAAGTAGTCTTTTATTGGCTCCTTTTTCATTTCATTAGGAAAAAATATTTCCTTCTACAGAATCTAGTTATGCTGATGAGGTATATCATCTCTAAGTGTGAGGCAGCGAGCATTTTCTATTGAGAACACCTGATCCCTACAGAGATGAATTTAACATGTATGTGAGAACAAGACTGATGTTGATGTATAAATTAAGAATACATAATATAAAAAATGCTCTAACACTATTTTATGAGGCAGCCAGGATGACCTCATGAGTTTGAGTTTGGTGAGTCTGGATGGGAGTTTATTTACCTCCTTACTGGATGTTTCAATTGCATTCTCTCTTTTCCCACAAGGACCACTAAAGTTAAAAAGAAAAGAAAAAGTGTTGAAAGATAAGTTATGTGCAACCCAACAAAAAAAGTTATAAAGTAATTCTTATTAATGTATACTTAGCCCTTGGTGTGTAGACATGTTGCGTGCCAGTTGCCTTTTGCCCCATTTCACCTCCTTCCGTTCTGAATGTAGGTCATACAAGAAAAGAAATACAAGAAAAACAAGAATACAAGAAAAGAAACAAATGAGATTGAGAGTAGGAAGGGAGGAAACACAGAGGAAGAAGAAAATACAAAAGGAGACAAATAGCAAGAAAAAGAGATAACCTGAGAAGGAAAAGTGTCACATAAAAAGAAGCAAAAATGATATCAACCAGGACTTGAAATAATAAAATGGGATGTTAATATTAAACCATTTAGGGAAACAAGGTGGGAAAAGAACTGTTTGGGTCTGAAGTGTTAGTAAACTTTGCACCTCACATATTACAATTTACTGGAATGTTTCTTTTCTAACTGTTACCATATCTTATCACTGCTTCGAAATGCAAAGTAGATGATTGACTATAATTCATAGTTCTTAAACTTTCCTTGCAAGCATATCTTCAAATACTTCTATGTTGTTTCAGTCCCAGTAGCTAACAAGTCTTAGAAATTAGTCAAGCAGTGAACAGTGCATCACACATCTTAAGGAAGGAAGGAATTTAAACTAAAAGTGAATTGTGACTCTTATAAATGACAATTCCCACCCTAACCTGGTTGCTGAAAGAACTGTTCTGATTCCTTTACTTCTTTCTCGTTGCTGCCCTCAGTTACTCTATTGCCTTGCTGGTTTACGCTGTAGAGGGGACCACCATGAAAATCCCTGTACTAAAAACTTCAGGAAGAGTGAAAATAAAGTACACACAAAGTCTCTGCCCAAGTTCAGTATAATTGGAAAACGGGCGGACGTGTTGATAGAACTCATGAGCAATTTCAAAGGTTACATAAATACATAATTAAAATACAGTGTAAATTTTAGAATGAAAAACTGGACACACGCATGACCTAACCATTAGCACGTAGTGTTTAAGGAGTTTAGCAAAAAAGAACCTAAACACACTTTTTGCATGAGCAAAGAAATGGACAACAGTGTTTAAATGAAAAGGTAAAAGTTATGACTCTCACACAAATATAAAGATGAGCTACAGCCCATACATAATTTTCCTTTGAAATACATATGTTTTCTCTCAAATAGTAAGATTAAGAACCTGGAGAACCCTAATAATACTCATTGCATTATCTTCATATGAGTAGTGAACAGCATATCATGGACATTACAAAAGAGAGAAGTTTTGACTATACAAAGTATTATACAACATTTTGAGTTATTGGTGTTCATACACACACACTTATTTCCTAGTGTGGTGGATAATTGCTTTATAATTTTATACTTATACAATATCTCAGATATATCAAGACCCATCAAAAATAGTATCATGCTGGAAAATATATGCAAAAAGGATGACTCCATTCGATCTCTAGGTTCAGGTCATGTGTTAATAAGAATTGCAATTTTACTGCTTTATGTGGATTTGTTGGACCTGCCAGCAAAGTGTTTTCATAGGCTGTAGGTCAACTTTAGCTGCAGATGTGAAAGAGGATGGTGCACTGTAGAAGGATGAGCAAAATAAACCCAGTTCAAAACTGATTAAAATCAGGAAAATGTTCCAATGTCAACGGGATATTTAGGATGAGCATAATTAAATGAGCATTTGAGATCAACGAGGTATTGATTACATGGAAATATCAAATCTAAGAAGATAGAGATTGAGATATATGACTTGTCTTTTTCCCTTGTAAAAAAGAAACAGATAACTCTTATGTGTAACATAGAATTGAGCTGTTTTGTTGAAGATTTGGAAAATCATCACAACTTGATTGGCAGAATATAATACAATTAGTACTTTGACTATGTGGTACACACATATATATGTATACATACACATATGTGTGTGTATATATTAAAATCATCTCCCTTTTTAAATTATATTCAGAATCAGCTTAAATTATGTAAAGTAAATTCTTAAGAGGTTAAATGTATAATGTCCATTTTTTATTATCTTCATGATTTGTTTGTTTAATGATGTAGTGCGAATTTCTGTTGTATAATTTTCCCTGAGACTTGTTCTGGTGTTCTGCCTGTCCTACCTTCACAGCGTTTTGACCCCATACCTTCTGAGACTCTGGCACTATTCATTCATTCATCCATCCATGTGTTCATTCATGTGGTAAATATTTATTAAGCCAAAGGTGGGGGCCTTTGGGCAATGTAAGGCATTTAGCAGCATCCCGGGCCTCTACCCAGTGAGTGCCACCAGCACTCCCTGAAAATGTCTCCAGGGAGTGCCAGATGTCCCCCGAGGGGCCAGATGATGCCTGACGAGAACAACTGTTCTAGAGGGAGGAAACAGACGATAAGCAGCTGTAACATTTTATCAGCGGTGATAACTGCTCTGAAGTAAAATAGATTTTGAGGCTGTGATAAAAGAGGGAACAGGGGCAAGAACTCTAGAAGTTTTTACATCCAGAGCAGCAGTCTTCCTAACACACAGACATGAGAAGGCCTATTTCTCTTTTCACAGATGTTTGTCATTCACTGAGAGCCTGCCTATGAAATTGTCAATTCAGGCAAGAGGCTGGTATATTATTTATATGACTCAATTATTTTTGCTTTCTCACTATTTACAAAATGCCACAGTCCCAGTAAGATGTTTTTTGAATATGTCAAGTCCTTCAACTGAACAGGACATTCATGACTTCAAATGGGCTGCAGCATCCTGCTGACAGCACTGTCCTGCTTCTGCCACCAGGAAACGTGGAGATCAATTAAGTCATGCAGGCCCTCGGTGGGTGGTTGGATGGTATCTTTCTTTAAAATCATCCTGTTAATTTTTGTTCATTGTATTATTTAATCTATCTTGAAGCAGGTCTGGCATTTTTATGGATTTCAGAATCATTGGGTCTCTGAAGGGGAGGTTCCATGACACCGTGACAGATGAGAGAGCAGTGGACTGTGCTGGGGCTTCCAGTTCGGCTGTCAGTGGCTGGCCGGGGGGCCTTGGGAGAATCATGTCACCCCGGGTATCGTCTCATAAGTGGGGATTCTTACGCTTTATTTATTTCATGCCTTCCTATGAAGAAATGACATAGTACATGTCAAATTATTTCTTTAAATATTATGAAAAATACAATATTTTTTGATCAGGTAAATACTGTGGGAGAAGAATAAACTTTCCTCTTCCCCCAACATTCTTCTGACTGGTCTAATGGTCAAGTAGACACGAGACAGATGACCAACAAGAAAGAGTCAAATTTAATACATACGTATGTAGGGGAGCCCCACATGCAGGAGAGGGTCAGAGAGAGAAAGAGAACATGGGCATATAAGACATTCTGACCTAGAGATGAGGCGAGGTGCCTTGGGGGCTTCAAAGGATCATTGTAGATGATAAGAAAATGCTTAGTAAATAGGTTGAAAGAGATTATATCTGATAATCTTGTTTAATGGGCAAGGGCCCTAATTCAAGTTCTTTTAGGTAGTTAAAGAGAAGGACAGAAGTTTCCCTTGAGCCTAAAGCTAACATTTTCCTTAGCTCAAAACTATCCACATACTATAGATGCACGACTTAGGGTGACTTGTTCTGAACTCTCACCATATTATTAAGAGCAGTTTGTATTTTTCAGATACTCTTGAGGCTGAGAGGGAACAACTGTCACTATATCCATTGCTCTGTGTTTCTTCTCATCCAATTTACTCTTTGTTCAGGTCCCAGTACTACCTTGGTAAATGTCACTCCAATTTGCCAATATTCATAAAGCTATGTGACTACATGTTCTCCCTCTCTGAAAACTGACCTGATAACCCAGAGGGCTATGAAGTGACTAACAGGCAGGTAGCATAAACAGTGTGAATATCCTGGACAAAGGAATGATTCACATTCTGGGCTCCCAGAGCAGCATGGTGTGAGATTGTGAGATTGCATCACACTGCTCAGAGCAGTGCACAATTTGGAACTTATTGTTTATCTGTGGAATTTTCCAGTTAATATTTTCAGACTAGGGTTATCTGTGGATACCTGAAATCACAGAAAACAAAATAGCATATAGAGGGGTCCTACTATGCTATGGATTTGTTCCTGCTCAAGAACGGCACGGCCAAGTCCTCCCTTCTCTTTTCATTGAGAGTTCATGTTTTAGAGTCTCTGGTTTCTAATAAGACTCTACCTTACCAGCAGCTTTTTAGCAGATCCAGTCTAGCACAAATCTTCTGTGGCTTTGTGGTGTGGGACAGTGATCTCAGCTAGCAGAGTACAGTGTTAAGCCCTTTTTTCTAGGCTGCTTTATCCTTCTGAAGTCACTTAAGGTCTCTGAGCAGCTCTTTAGCTGGAAAATAACATTATATTTGTTGTTTCCGAGTTCCGAGGATTAAGTGAGGTAACACCTGGAAAGCACTCAGTGCAATGTGCGTGTGCGGCACATGATAAAACACAAGTGTTCATCATTATTAATATTGAATAACAACAGTCAAAAATAGAAAATAAAAATAATAGGAGGGACTAATGCCTTTACATTTTACTACTCTGTTTTGTACTTACATAGCAATGATTTTAATTTGAAACTATGTATACAACTTAACCTTTGCTCCTGTTTTTCTTTTTATATTTGACCCCATGTTAAAGCCTGCCATCTGCAAATTTAATTGGCTTTTTGTGGTTCTTATTCCAGGTGAAAAATGGAAAAATAATAACTAACCACTACTTGCTGGAGGACAAGGTCAGGGAAAACTGTAAGCATGCAAGTACTCAACTTGAAATTTCTCCTTAGGATAGTGGTTCTTAACCTTGACTTTATAAAATGGACTTAGGTGTGACTTAGGTGTGGAAGTCTTTTAAAGAATCACTAGATGATTATAATTGGAAGGTGGATCAGGAAGCACTACATATTCAAAGTATAAAAAATCCAGTAAAGTGGACCAACTGGTCCAGAATTCTCATTCTCTGTATAAGGATATTACTAGACTTTCCCCATAATTTCCTATTGAAATACATTTATATCTTGTTTACAGAATTCATCTACTAGAAAGAAGACTTTTCCTCCACCATTATGGGTTCAAATGGTTGGGGTCTGCAAAATTAACTGAATAGGAAAAGCTTAATAGGAAAAAAGACCAGGTTTATTTACATGTGCACAGAGATTACTTAGTGATAAGTAAATTTTGTGAATAGCCAGAAGTAAAGGTTTGCATACTGTCTTATGAAAAAAGGATAAAAGTTTAGTGCCACAATGGGAAAATATGGAAGGTTTTATTGGGCTTTTGGTATAAAGAAATCTATTGGTATAAAAAGATGGGCTGTCTGTTTCCATGGCAGCGAAAGTCAAAGGAAACTCTTGGAGGGGGTTAATGGTAGTTAAGAAGACTCTGCTTCAGTCAGATAAAGCAAATTCAGATAAGATATTTCTATGTCCTCTGTAGTTCAAATGTTTTCACTTTAAAATAATCTTTATGCCAAAACTGTGATCCCTTCATCTGATAACTCTTAAAATGAGCAAATTATAAAATGACCCAAAATTTCATAAAAACACAAGTTGTAGTTATATAACATAACTTATTTACTATGTTCTAATTTTGTTCAACTAGGCCAAATAATTTGTCCAAGGTCAACAGCTAATAAATATCACAGCCAGGATAAACTCAGGTTTACCTGACTCCAAGGTCAACATTCTATTATACCATGCTATTCTCAGTTTGCCCTAGTGATTACTGCCTCACTTCAGATTTCTAATTAGGTTAAGAGGCTATCATAAAATTTTGTTTGGGCTGATTATCAGAATATAACTTTTTCTAAATTTGATAAAATAATGCCTCTTTACAGTTTTTAGAATCTTAGAGTGGCTCAATTGTCTTATTTGATAACTTTCTTAGCACACTGGGATGAAATTCACTGAGCACAGAAACTTAGCTAAGACTTTAGGAAGAGCTGCTTCCTAAAGACTCTATCTTGCCTTTCATAGTTCTCTTTCCATAGTCTTTTCCAGTCTAAATCTTGTTCTCCTTGCTACAGATAAAAGGAATTAAAATTGGAATTCTGTGGTTTCCAGGACCTATTACAGTCCTGGCTGGGCCTGGAAATTAAACTAATAAAGACAGGTTAACAAGAGACTTCCGGCCAAGATGGAGGTGTAGGTAGACATACTGTGCCTTCTCACACAACCAAAATTAAGGACGACAAAAAAATTTAGAAACAAAAAAACAACAAGAACTGACAGAAAACTGAACTGTACAGAAGTCCAACAATCATTCATCCTGACTGGTAAGAGGGGCGGAGTCAGCAGCTGGTGGAGAGGGGTTGAGGCAGGAAAAAGCAGTGGCTGGTGACCCCGGTATGCAGGGTATTTAGGCGGCAGTTGGCAGACCCCAGGCATGGAGAGGCAACGAGCAGACATAGTGAGGTGGGCAAGGCAGCTAGCTGACCACGGTCACACATTTGCTTGCAGATAAACCAGGTGAAAAATGGGCAGCGAGACAGACTGTGCAACCCAGGGCCCCAGCACCAGGAAATAAAGCCTAGAAGCACCATTGAAAACACTTGTGGGGGTTGAGGTGCCAGGAGAGACTCCCAGCCTCACAGGAGAGTTGTTGGAGAGACCCACAGAGTCCTAGAATGTACACAAGCCCACCCACCCCAAAACCAGCACCAGAAGGGACAAAGTTGCTTGTGGGAAGCAGCAGAAGGGACTGAAATCCAAGAGTGAGAGTGGAGCAAGTGCCATTGTTCCACTGGTGTTTGCTTCCACATGCAGTGTCACAACCCAGGGACTGGGCTGCCCCACCCTGGTGAACACCTAAGGCTCTGCCCCTCACTAGGTAGCAGGCATGACCAGACCAAAAAAATAAAAGGCTCAAATGGAAGAACAGCTCAAAGCCCCAGAGCCAGTACATCAAGTGACCAAGAGATAGCCAACCTATCAGATGCACAGTTCAAAGCACTGGTGATCAGGATGCTCACAGACTTGGTTGATTTTGTTTGCAAATTATATGAAAAAATGAAAGCTACACTACGTGTAATGAAGGAAACCGCACAGGGAGCCAATAGCAATGGGAAGAAAAGTGGTACTCAAATCAATGGAGTGAAACAGAAAGAAGAAAGAAACAACCAAACAGAAAAGAATGAAGAAACAAGAATTCAAAAAATGAGGAGGGGCTTAGGAACCTCCAGGACATCTTTAAGTGTTCCAACATCCAAATTATAGGGGTACCAGAAGGGGAAGAGGAAGAGCAACACGTGGAAAACTTATTTGAACAAATAATAAAGGAGAACTTCCCCAATCTGGCAAAGGAAATAGATTTCCAGGAAGTCCAGGAAGCTCAGAGAGTCCCAAAGAAGTTAAACCCAAGGAGGAACACAAAAGGCACATCATAATTACATTACCCAAGATTAAAATGAAAGAGAGAATCTTAGAAGCAGCAAGAGATAAGAGGACAGTCACCTACAAAGGAGTTCCCATCAGACTGTCCCACCAAGAAATCAGACTTTTGATTTTTCAAAAGAGACCTTACAGGCAAGAAGGGGCTGGAAAGAAGTATTCCAAGTCATGAAAAGTGAGGACCTACATCCAAGATTGCTCTATCCAGCAAAGCTTTCATTTAGAATGGAAAGGCAGATAAAGAGCTTCTCAGATAAGGTCAAGTTCAAGGAGTTCATCATCACCAAGCCTTTATTATATGAAATGTTAAAGG
>PVKM010038536.1:0-14077 GCA_004027735.1 Carollia perspicillata
GAAATCCAAGATCAAGGTGCTAGCAAATTTGGTGTTGGATGAGAACTTGCTCCCTCGTTCGTAGACAGCAGCCATCCAGCTCTGCTCTGACGTGGTGGAAGGGCAGAGGGAGCTCTCTGGGGTGTCCTTTGCAAGGACACGAATCCCATTTGTAAAGGCTTCGCCTTCACCCCCGGATCACCTCCCAAACGCTCCTCTTCCAGATACAATCCCGTGTGCCTTCGGAGGGACACACACGCTCAGTCCACAGCAGACCTGGAGAGTCCCCCATCTCACCGTCACCCCTCACTTTCCTGAGGTCCTCCCCAGCTGCTTGAACGTGG
Source organism: Carollia perspicillata (assembly GCA_004027735.1). NCBI lineage: Eukaryota > Metazoa > Chordata > Mammalia > Chiroptera > Phyllostomidae > Carollia > Carollia perspicillata. The sequence continues at coordinate 324 of PVKM010038536.1, forward strand.
CAAGACTGTTTGAGAATAAAATCCAGGCCAGTCTTCCCTGTGGAATATTCGCCCAAGCCTCTCACAGGGCCTAAATCACAACACTGGCTGCAGCATCCCTGCGTCCTTGGGGAGGGAGGCTGTCATTGTTTTCCAGGTATAGATGGGCAGCACCATTAAGCCCATGGCTTACAAGCACGAAAGGCTGTGGTTGAAAACCTGGAATGCTGCTCCCCAGAGCCTTCCTTGGAGTCTGACACTTGTGTGATGTTGCCATTCTCATGTCCCGTGAAGATGAGTCTGGGAGCGAGAGATAGCGCTAAATTTTCCATTTTTACCACTCCTTTGAAAATTTAAACAGAATTTTTGTCTTTGGAATACTGAGTTCTTATTTTTCTGTTAACAAATGAGGATTAAAATAAGTTACACGAAGCTTTGCTATCAGGTCCTCATTTTGGTGAGAATATTTCTACTGAAATTTAATTCAGCATGGTTTATGCATTGACAATAATATAATAATATACTAACAATAATATATAATAATAACATATTAATTTCCTAGTGAACTGAGAATCAGATCCCTCTATTTGAAAAAATGACTTGTATGTATGTTTACAGATTCGTTAAATAAAATTAGTGAAACCCGTAGCTGCACAATATTAGCCAAATACTTCTCAGAATACATTGTTTCCTTTATTGGCTGATGTGCTATAAAGTAAATACAGAATATTGTTTTATCCCTTTCGGAATGAAAGTCATTCTTTTTCATTTTAGAAATTAACACTGGAAAGTGACTATATTTAAGAAAAAGTACTCTCGAAACCAATCCCAAGGAGGAGAATTCGGAACACAGCAGTCATTGGAAATGTGACATTACTCCCTGCCAGGCCTCAAGCTCCAGCCCCAACCCCTGTCATATGATTCTGAAACTGCCTGGGACATAATTGGGCTCCCTAAGACCTGTTTCTCTCTCCCTGGACACAATGTGAACAGAGAGGACTGAACTGGGAACAAAATTAATTTTAATGACAGAGACACTGGGAAGCATGACTGGCTTCCTCTGTTTTCTTTGATTTAAAATAATGAATGTTCATGCAGCAAATAGAGCAGAAAGATTACAAACACCTCGTCCTAAAGAGGAGAGGCGCTTTCGTACAATCTGATGAAAAATCCTTCCACAAAGCACATTCGCAGCTGGGTTTGTTCCACCGAGACAGGACGTCCTGGAGCTCTGCGTTTCACTCCTGGTTTGTCCCAGGTCGTCTACCATTTGCTCCATTAAAAGCAGGCAAAGTGTGGGCCTGGCTATTTCTGTCCCTTCAGGTTACAGAGGTGGAATTTTCTTCTTTAGGTGTTAGAACCTTGTTTTCCTTTATTTTTTTCAACTTTTGTGCAAAAACTATTTGACTGCTTTCTTTCTTTCTTTCTTTTTTTTTTTTTTTTTGCTGCCCTTCCTCATTCCACATACCCATGAAATGCTTAGCGCTTTTCTGTACTTTCTTCTGACATAATGAGGACTGCAGGCTCCCCAGGGGAAAGATAACTCCACGTTTGCCGGTGAACTCCAAGCACTTCTCACCACACCGGTGCCCATGGGCTCAGTGAACGTTTGCTGAAACAAATGAATGACTGAATCACCACTAAGCCCACCACTGAAACGGGGCCACCTTTTACATTTTCCTTTCCATCTTTCCAGTCTCTTATGAGCATGGATATTTATAGCAGTAAGGAAAGGCCATTCAGGAGGAACAAACAAACCCTGGCATCTTAGTGGCTTAAAGTAGCCATCAGAGATGCAAATTCAAACCACAATGAGACACCACTTCACATGGGTCAGAAGGGCCACCATTAACAAACCAACAAATAAGTTCTTGGGAAGTTGTGGAGAAAAGGGAACCCAAGTGCATTGTTGGTGGGAATGCAGACTGGTGCAGCCACTGTGGAAAGTAGTATGGAATTTCCTCAAAAAACTAAAAATGGAACTGCCTTTTGACCCAGCAATACAACTGCTGGGATTATACCCTAAGAACCCTGAAACACCTATTCAAAAGAACCTATGCACCCCAATGTTCATAGCAGCACAATTACAACAGCCAAATGCTGGAAGCAACCTAAGTGCCCATCAGCAAATGAGTGGATCAGAAAACTGTGGTAATTTACACAATGGAATTCTATGCAGCAGAAAGAAAGAAGGAGCTCCTACCCTTTGTGACAGCATGGATGGAATTGGAGAGCATTATGCTAAGTAAAATAAACCAGAAAGTGAAAGACAAATACCATATGATCTCACCTATAAGTGAAACTTAATCAACAAAACAAAGGAGGAAAATAGAACCAGAGACTTGGAAATAAAGAACAAACTCACAGTAATCAGAGGGGAGAGGAGAGGGGGGTAATGGGGAAAGAAGGGGAAGAGGCAAGTCCAGGAACATGAACGGAGGACTCATTGGCACCGACAATGCGGGGGGCATTGACTGTGGGAGCAGGGGGTGGGGCAGGGGAAAGCAATGGGGGAAAGGTAGAGCAACTGTAACTGAACAACGATAATAAAAAATATTTAAAATAATTTTTCTGGATAAAGGAAAATGCCACTGTGGGCCAGGTGTCTGTCCAGGGCAGCACTCCCACAAGTACTGACTCAGGGACACAGGCTGCTTCCATCCTGCAACACTGTCACTTCAGTGCATGGTTTCCATGGTCACTGCCAAAGGGGAAGCGAAAGATGGAAGAGAAGACCCACTATCCGCTGTCTTGGCCTAGGAATAACACCTTCCTCCCATTGCACTATCAGTGGCCTGACTAGGCCACCTGGCCTCCACCTACCTGTCAAGGAAATGTAGCCCTTCAGTGCTCAACCGTCGGAGAGTGAGCATGCTTCTGCTCTGGGATTTCTACCACGGTCCTTTATCATATGGCTGTGCTGTAATCATTTTAACCAATGCTTTATTGTTGAACGCTATGGTAATTTTCCACTTTTGCATATCATAAATATGTTGTGGTAGAGAGGGAGAAAAACCCTTTACCACAGGATATTTTTTATAAATAAATTACCATTCCAAAGGAGGCTTTTTGACTTTTATAGTAGTAATTCCCAACTGGTCGTGAGTTAGCCTCCCTCCGCCCAAGGACACTTGGGAATGGGTGGAAACATTTTTGGTTGTCACAATGCTGCCCAACATCCTACAATACACAGGACAGTCCCCCACAGTTGAGAATATTATTCAGCCCTAAACGTCAATATGGCAGAGGTTGAGAAACCTTGTTTTAAACCACAAACATGTCCCTATATGAACTACACAAGCCTTGCCCTGATCGGTGTGGCTCAGTTGGTTGGGCAACATGCCACAAAGCGAAAGGTCACTAGTTTGATTCCTGGTCAGGGCACATACCTAGGTTTCGAGTTCGGTCCCCAGCTGGGGCATGAGCAAGAGGCAACCGATAGATATTTCTCTCACTCTCTTTCTCTCCCCCTTCCCCAATCTCTCTAAAAAAAGAGAAGGGAAGAAATGAGATACACGAGCCTTTGTATGGTGCACAGATTTTATACCTCCTCATTGTAGTAACTACCAGAGTGGTACCCTTTTCATGATACTTTACGGTTTACAAAGGACTCTCAAACACTTCATTCTTCTCCTTCACCAAAGCCTAGCAGGGGAGCCAGAGATAATAGTCTGTGATTAGCCCTGCTTTCACCTGAGAGTACGAAGCATCAGAGAGATTATGCTCCTGTAAATTCTGAGGATTAAACCCTGTTTTCTGTATCCAACAATGCCCAGAAGTTTCTACCAGGTGGTGGTACCATAGGTCCTTCCCTGTGGACACATGTGAGGTGAGGCTAGCCTTGGTTAGAAAGGGAGAGAGACCCTTGGCCCCTGAGTACAGAATCAGCGTTAAGAAGAAACAGGAGGAAAAAGTCTGCCCTATTTTAAAATATTGCTTAGGGACACCGTCTCCTTAGAAACTGGGTTCAGGGAGTATCAGGAATTTCAGAAGATAGTATTGAATACCAAAAAGCCAACAAAAAGAAGGAAGGGGGTAGAGGTATGTTTCCAGTGTGCACCCTCATGTAAAAACCGGTTAACAGATAACTGTCCAGCGAGCCTTTCCAGGACTGTTGACACACCCTGATGGCTTTACATGGAGGCAGCTGAGACTGCGGGGGAGCGGGGCAGGAGTGGAGCAGAAAGGAAGGTTGAGTGGTTCTGGCGTCTAGTCCATAAGTGACATCTGGAACTTGTGTACAATTTCTTTCTGAAACCATATTTAGTTGAATAACAGTCCCTTGCAATATTTGGATTAGAAATTAATGCTCAAGTAATATTTCAGTTTTGTACATGTTAGTGAGCCTGTCTGAACTTGCTAACAGGAAATTTAAAGAAGCCAATCATGTCACTGGCCTAGAAACTCATTTTCATCTTAATGTAAATGAAATCCAACCAAATAATGCCTTTTGTGAAAGACTACTTAGAGTTTTCATCCCATGGGAGAAACTGTATTTCAGAGATTTATTTTTTGTACAAATAAATAGACTTATTGTGATTTATTGTGTCATGCAGTTATTAAATTTTAAGAATGTAATCATATTTGGAGGGAACTTGAACATTTATTTTTACCGTTACCTTCTTTTTATGATAAGCAATCTTGATTTTCCACACAGAGCAGAAATCTATTCTTTTATAAATTCTGTTCACAATAAAATTAAGTAAAACAGAGTCAGTTGGAAGAAGTATATTTGATAACAGTTAGATGGCACGCAGAGGTCGAGGAAATTTGTAGGATGGAGCTTGAGTGAATGTGACCGAGAGGCCCCGGTTTAGCCGCCCTGAGAGCGCGGTTGTAGAGCCATCGAGCCGTGTGTTCCTTTCAGTGTCAAAGCCACAGAGGCCGCTTCCCATTGTCTGGGCTCTAAACTCCCATGCCCAGTCGCCCCACACCACACAGATGTCCCCGCCATCTGACTAGGGCTCTGATGCCCTGCCATGGACTGCCTTCCCGCCACTTAGGACACCCTTTGCACCTGACACTCCACGCTGGCCACCCTCTTGTGGGAACCTACCGCTTACCTTGCTCAGGCTGCCCCAGCTCCCTCACCCCCACCCCATGCCCCGAGGCCCACTTTATTTTCCTCAGCCCCCCACCTAATGCTATGCAATTTTTTTTTAATTTGAAGGCTTTTGCCAAATTGCCATCGAGGGAGATTCCATAGTTTGTATCTACCACTGGTGTGAGAGCACCTGTGTCTCCGGCAGCCCCCGCAGTGAGAGGTGTGTCATGAGACTTTTAGATCTTTGCTAATTTGAGAACTGAAACATGTATATGTCTTATTGTAGCTTTAACTGAAGGAAAAATAAAGTACTTCTACAAACAATTAGAACTTATAGTCTCATTAAAACCCAAATTATGATTCCATCGGCAGTCTTAATCTTTAATAGTAAACACCAAACTTTGCAACAGAATGAAATTTCCTCACTATGTAACAGCATATTTCCCCATTTAATAACTAAACTGAGTTCCAGACACATATTGCTGGTCCCAGATATAATTGAAAGGAATAGCAAATTTTAATTTCTAATGGGACAAGGAAAATAACACATGAACAGTCTGTTTTGACTAGAACAGTTGTCAAATCAATAATTAATTGTTTGTACTTATGTCACTTTATCTGGGAAGAAAAAAAAGATTGACTTTAGAAAGAAAAAAAAGCCCCATCACACGACAATAATGGAAGGGCCAGGTCACGTGGTCGCGTGTCCTGAGGTTGTGGGGAGAGTCGGAGTGCCACGGTGGCTGTTGGTCGCAGAGCAGCTCCCGCCCACACCTCGTGAAACCAGCAGGGGCCTGCACAGAGCACTGATGGCTCATTAGGAGCAGCAGCCTTCACCGTAAAGCCCTTGGTACACGAGGCACCTAATGAAGCCTCTGTTCCATTTGCACTTACCCGGTAAGTGGTACTAAAACATCTATTTACATCTCCCTGAGGATGCTGGTGGCTGGATCAGAACAGTCTGTTGCAATTAGCTGATCACTATTTTCCTCTTTCAGGGTGTAGTGGAGGTAGGCATGTGAATTATAATAACCTCTAGGAATGAAATGTAATAGATTTTAAAGAATTAGTCCACCTAACATTTACAATTAACAAATTTTAAGAAAAAAAGAAAATCTTCGTGCTAGCTTAAGTTTTGTATTATTTCCTAGATTTCACCAGGTAACCAGAGATTGTTCAAGGCTGTGCCTTTGGGGAAGAAAGAGGGCATTTTCCAGTCTCAGCCCTGCATCTCAGACTAAGCGTGTGTGCCAGAAGATGTTGCAGGATTTTGTAAAAGTTTGCTTGGTCCACCACTCCGTGGGAAGAGGGCGTTCAAAAGGTTAAATGAGTGTGGCCAGCTGTACTGATGGGACGGAGAACCATCATCACAGCAACACCTCATGCACCCGGTGCTGTTGAGTAGGATGAGAGTTTATGTATGAGTACGTTTTCAGGAAAACAGAGCCTTCAGGTAACCCAAGGGCTTCTATTTTAGATATTTTTGCGAATATTTTTTTTTCTGTGCCATATTCCAAGGAATTCTAGAGCTAGAAAGTGGTATAAAGTTTATCCAGTTTAAAATTCTCATTTTTCAAGTGAGGAAACTAAGGCATAGTGAGGTTAAGAGACATACTCAAGGTCCTGCGGTGTCCTGTCTGGAGCAAACTGGGGTAGAAGGGTCGCTACTAGCTATTGTCAAATAGGTTATAGCTTCATCCATTATGATGAAAAAAGTAGCGTTAAAGGAGTCACTAAGGTTAGTTACAGGAGGGGTCACTAGGTGGCACAATCAAGATTCAAGACAGTGAGGTGAAGGTCATCTTGGAAGACAGTGGCATTTATTGGGAGCATTTCTGCTTAGTCTTCAAGCCTTTGTTTAAATGTCACCTCCCTATGAAATATTTCCTTCCTGTCTAAGAAAAAGTAATTGTCCCACAGCTATGTTCTCTTAGCCCTTTATCCAAGGTCTGTCATAACACATATCACTTTGTGTTTTGTAAGTGTGTGTGGCATAAAGCAAAAAAGCATTGTTGAATTAAATATGTGTCCTTAGTGTACCCAGCATTGCCTGACATATGGTAGGGGCAAAAGATACATTAGTTGAGTAGTTCAATAAATACATGAGTAAATGATGAACAAATGGAAAATGAACACACACTGCGTCCTGATTTAGGGTTATGTTATGAACAATAGTGATTGGCAGAGGATAAAGAAGCCTTCAGGATGGCCTCTTCCCTTTGTGGTCCAGGCTCCTGAGCTTTTCCAGGTGCTTTTGATTCTGTCTCACCTCTTATTCTCACCCCAGATTCCCAGAAAACTAAGTTTTCAATTCACTAAACATATTGCTTGGGATGAGCAGCAACTGGATACACTGATTCCCTGAAAAAAAAATATGGATTTCTCTCTTTCTTTCTTTCTTTCCTTTTATCAATTATTTATTGAGGGTCTACCACATGCCTGGTGTGGTTATAGATTCTGTGAATCCAACCAAGTTCTCAGCCCTGTGGACCTTATTGATACATGCTAGTGGGGCCCAGACAGTAGGTGGGTATATAATAAACTGAAAGGTTGTGATAACAATGATGAAGACAAATGATGCCAGGTAGGGGGCTCAAGAGACAGGGAGGGACTAACATTTTAGAGAGCCCAGTCAGAGAAGAACATGTTTCAGAGCAGGTGACCTCTGAGCAGAAACTTATTTTGTCCCTAGTGTATCAAACCATTAGCGTCTGAGATTCTAGGCTGATTTGTTCTAGAAGCCATCTTCTGGTTGCCCTGAGGCCTCATTTCCACAGTCATTTTACTGCTTGACCAAGCCCATTTTTAATGTAGTGGTGATAGTCTAGGCTGTCAGGGCATAAAAGTCATCGCTTTGCCTCCATGTTTTCTGTCAGGTGTGGCAGGGCCCTCTACCCACTCATTAGACTGACAGTTATTAATGAGAGCTCACCACACAGTAGGAACTGGCCAGGAACTTTGCCTTGGAAATCCAGACAAAGATGGGCTATATTTGGCTGTAGCCAGTGGTGAATTTACAGATTAGTGGGAACAGTAAACATACAAACAAATAAGTATAAAAAAGGTGTGACAGGTACCTTGGGAGTTGTAGGTTCATGGGGACAAAAACCAAAGCAGCTCCTGGAGATCAGATAAACACTTAGAGGAGGTTATACCTGAGCCAAGTTGTGAATGAGGAGTAGGTATTTGTCAGCATGACAATGGCATAAACCCAATGGAGGTAAGAGTGAGGGCAAAATTACATGCACAGAATCGAAGTCCTGTTTGAACAGAAGATCTTCTGGTTTGGCTCATTTGTGGACTGTGACCTGAAATAGCAGAGGCACACTAAGAGAAGTGAGGAAAACTGGTCAGGTGAGGGTAGATGCACGAAGCAGGGGGTGAGGTGAGACAAGCAGCTGGAAGACTTGCTGGTTGACTGTTGCAGTGATCCTTGGGTGGTTGATGAGGTTCTGGACAAGGATATGGCAAGAGAATGGAACAAAAATTATCACTGTATAAAAGCATCAGTGCCCAGGTAGACGTGATTGGATGTAGTGAGTGCAAGTCCACAAACACTCCACTCTGAAGGCTTTGTCTTCTTTACTCCTCTTCCTCATATCTCAGCTTCAAAAAGAATGTCCCGGTCCGTTTACATGACATTAGCTGGAATTTTTATTAACCAACAAATAACAACTTCCCATTCTACCCTGTCTGTTAGGCAATGAATTTTAAGTGGAAAGAAAAGAGTTTCTGAGGCCAGTTTCACATCACTGCTTTAATTTCTTATTTGTCGATTTGTATAGATTTCCAATATGGCAGAAGGGATGGCAACAGGGCAAAGAACACAGGGAAGCCTGTGATTCCCTCCAGGCTCTTAGATGAACAGTCTGAACGCTACATAATGAACTAATTCTCTTCACCTACACAGTGGATGGAAATGGGAATTTAAAATTCCAAATATTTCTGACCAGTTCTTTGTTCTCCGGCTCCCCCCACTCACCACTGCCTATATATGTGGTACAGTCCTCAGAAAGGCAGCTATGTCTAAAGCAAAACTTATTTTGTGTCAGAACCAAAAAAAAGGTACAACTCAAAATACTCCAAAATTATTTCAGAAGCAGTAGATTCTTGAGTGGATTTAGACTTGTCTCCGACTTTTAAGCACCAGTCAAATAATTCAATACGGTGAATTAAGGAAGCCAGCAAATGTTAATTTATCTGCATTATTGACTACATTTTGAAATTAAGTGTATAAAAGCTCTTAGAGGACGTGTTAGAGCTCCCTCCTGTGAAAAGTCACATGACCTTCTCTACCTGCCACAAATGCCTTTTTTTATATCAAAGAGCCACTTGTCTGCTCCTAACAGCAAAGAGCACACTCAATCCTCCAAATGGCCACCTGCACAAGCCCTGCATTTCATAAGGATTAAAAAGTTGTATTAGCCAGTGATAATGCAAGGGTCTTCATGAGGCCGATGGGATGGATTGTATCAGAAAAACCATCACCGAGGGATCAACTTCATAAATGAGTTAGACTGAGTTAGTGACTGTAATACAGCCTCCTCTTATTCCGGAAAAGCCTAAATCACCCCAATATTTCTTATGATAAAGTTTTTACGTAGACTCTTGAAAGAAAGTGAAGTATTTACTCACTGCCAAGTACCAACCATCAGCCAAAATTCTTCATCCAGCTCTCTACTCCCAGATGTCAGGGACAGGCTTTGGGAAGAAACTTTGAAAGTCACCTGAGATATGAGGGACCTGCTCTTCCTTTTCGCCACTCATCTGTTGGAATTTTTCTTTCAAGCCTGAGAAAATGTGTTTGAGGTGTAGAACTAGCCACCCTGTGCTGGGGCTGCCAATGGCTAGGGCCCCTGCCTGAGCGGGAAGGATGGGGTGGGAACTGGGGCCTTCTTGTCACTATGGGTCCTCAATTTTATTGTGTATCAGAATCACCTGGAGGGTCCCACACGCGGACTTCTGATGCCATGGATCTGGGGTGAAGCCTGAATTTTCACATCTAACAGATTTGCCAGTGATGCGGATGTGCCTGTTCTGGGACCCACAGTCCTACGGCTTCCTTTCATATTGTCTCGGGAGGAGGCCAGTGACAGATGTGTAGAGCGCTCCAGTTTCTGCTTCTCTGTGCTCTCGAGTGTCATTTATGCCTAATTCTTACTCCTCACTGGCTGATTTTCTCACCATCCCCGGCCTCAACACAGTCTTGGCCATCTCCAAATCTTGGCTGCGTCTTGCCGCTGCCAGACCCCCTTCCTTCTCTTTTGTTGCCCTCATCTTCTCCTGTTATCAAGTCCTGACTGGTCTAACCAGCTCCAGTGCTCTTCTTTCTCATCTTTTTTCTTTAATCTTCAGATTTTTTTGGTCTCTATCGAGTCTTACTTGCTCTCAGACTGACTCAGGTTTTTCCCTCTTCAGCTGGATTGTAAGCCACTCTCAGGCATGGTCCATTACATCTATAGTTGTAATGGTATTTAATATATTGAATTGTTCACCACGTGAAGGGCATTGTGCTAAGCATTTCACTTGTATTAACCCATGGGGTACTATTATCGCCCCCTTTTCACAAGTGAGGAAAACTGAAGAGCAGAAACAGTGCATAATCTATTTAAAGTCACACATACACCCAGGTAGTACTTGGTGGGGCCAGGAGTCCAGCCCGGTCCACATTACTACCCTGTTTGTAGTGAGGGGGGCCACAGGCACCTCATGAGAAACACTTGGCACAGCACCTGGCCTAGAGCATCACGAACACTCTGTAAGTAGCAGCCATGGTCCCAGGGGGTGGGGCTGATTCCCAAGTGATTATTGAGGAAGCTGAGCAAACACACAGCCTGACTTTTCTTGTAATCATTTTACCTCACTCGATGCCTTCAGCATTGTTGTAAGTTTGGGGAGATGATGCTCATAGATTAGGTACACAGAGTTGCTTCGCATACAACTCAATTGCCTTTGCCCTGCACTATTTACCTTCTATTATTCTTTTCATGCATGATGGCCTGTATTTGAATGGGCGGGACAGATTTCTGAGGCATTCTCTGCCCTCCAAACAATCTTAATGCTGTAAGATTTGCCACTCATTTGGCTCCTTAATAGCCCTGGACTTAGCACAGCAGGGCATACAGTGTACATCAGTTGCCAGATGTGAAAAGAGAAAATAAAATACAATGCAGAGATACATATTTATGACCATTTTCATTGCTGTATCTTTAAAAATTAAGCCAATAATGATAACACAAAGCACTGATAATCACTATAAAAACACTTTATGTGCAAACTCTACAATAGAGCAGTCATTGTATCACTGTTCTTTTGCTCAGAAAGAATTTTGGGGGGATCAAATCTCTCAATTGACACCAAATGAACATGTTTATCAGTGCGCTGAGAGCCTAGAATATTATTTAGATAGGGTAGTCTTTTTAGCATAAGGGGCTCTAACATCTATTGTTTCTGGTTTATCACACCTTGAAATCCTAAACATGATGTATAGTCATGCTTGTCAGTATATTATTTTTTCCTTACAAGGAATCTACCTACCTAACTCAGACTCACCCCAACCCCAAACACTAAAGTATATGCTTCCATGTATTTCTGTTTTGTCTACTTAAGAGATAGAAAATAATCTCACAAGCAGAAAGCACTTAACTCCAAAGACCCATGTCAGTCTGTAATGCCTTGCCACCAGTGTGAGCAGCACCAGGCTGAACAGACTTTGTGGGTGGACGTCATGTGCAATTGGCCACACAGACTGCGCTAATTGTGAGAGAAATAGGGAGAATGAATACCTGACCACTAACTTCATTTCCTTTACCAGAGGTCCCTGTCCTCTCTCCACCCATTTTACCAGAGCTTCCAGCAAGTCCTAACCTTGAGAATGTCCCCAATCTGCTTCTCTGGGCCTCTGCCTTCCCACTGCTTTATTGTGCGTTTTTGCTGCAAGAAATGCAAAAGCCTGAGAAGTTTCCAGAACCTCTGCACTGAAGGGATGGCAGATATTTCTCTGAAGGTGTCCAGGAAGCTGGGTCCGTAACCGGGTCTATTTTCTTAACCAAAGCACCAGGCTTCCTTGAGAAACACCGTCATCTTCGGTACAAAAGCTTTGTCTTGCTACATTTAGCTTCTGGTCAATTAGCTGCCCTCTCTCTTCGTGGCAGGCTCATCCCAGAAAACCAGGTTAGCTCTAAATGCGATGATCATTAGGAGCACACAGTGTACGTGCGTATGCATGTACAAATTTAGAAGCATGTTGGCTTTCCTCCAAAGTCCTTTCTTTCTTCTTCAATCAGGAGGAGGAAGTTTGCTCATCTCTTGGTTGAAATAGTTTCTGATATTTCACTGTATACTTGAAGCTGCTGCAAGCAAATAAATCTGTGGCTTTTGATGGGGCTGCATCGGTTTTCCGAGTTGCAGATTCCAGAAGGCTGCCCCAGACCTCAGGCTTCTAAAGGAAGAGAGACAGTTGCTGCTACCACTGGCTGCAGCGCCATAGCTCAAGCACCCGAGTGAGTTTTGAGCAAGAAAATTTTCATTAAAAAATGCCTCCACTTCTGCAGAACAGATATTCCACCAATTAACTGAATATCAAAGGCTTTTTGCCAGAGTGATTTTGTCCTTGGTATAATTTAAAGATAGGTGTTTCACAATTGCTTTTTCCTTGTATTTTGATTTATTTTCTTTGACTGTATGGGGGAAGAGAGGTTTCTGGGTGGTCTGATGACAACTCGGCTTCACTGTAACACATCTCCCCCTGCCCCCCAGCCTCTCTGTGTCTCAGAGGAAAACCAGGAACTTCATCTCTGCACTCTCAACGTCCCCAAAACAACCTACTGTCCTTTCCTTACCCAGTCCTCGAATGGTTCTGTGAGTCTGAGTTTGTCTATCGACTCTAATGGAAAAACCCAGAATGGTTTCTGTTTTTCTGATTTAATCCCGACTGACACAGGGGCAACAGATCCATTTTCTCATGGCCTTCTGTCCTCATAATACAAATGGGAGGGAGGTTAGGGGAGAAGCGTTCCATGGATGCACATAACTTACACTGCAGTGTCTTAAATACTGAGGGCAGATGTCAAAGATTAACTAGTTCCAATAAGATTAAATAGTTCCTCACCTCCCAATAGTTCCACATAAAGCAGAGACGTAACAATGGCCATACATATATGAAGGTGTATGCATGAGCACAGTCACTAGACGTGTATATCAAGGAAAAGACTCGATCAGGGAATCTGTTGGGAACAAGAAAACCACCCGTGTCTCCTCTTTTCCAGAATTTCCTCTTGGGAAGTGTTCAGTGGGTGCCCTTCCATGACTGCATTCCTGAGCCTCTCTGGCATGCGCTGTCCTGCCCAGACCAGCGCTGCACCATCTTGTGGGGAGGGAGGCCTGGGACACAGAAATGGGGTGTTTAATTTTCTGTTGCTTCCTACACATCCACAGCAGGCTCCTGGGAAGAATTTGAGGGTAAAAATAATGGCCACAGGTAGTTTTATTGCAAGGGGCATCTGTCAGAAAGATTTGAGTTTCAAGAGAAGAAAATGCTGTCTCAAAGTGGCCTAAACCAGAGAGTCATCCCCAAGGATAGAGAGACAATCAGAGAGTATCCTCACCATTGATAGCACACACACAGGTCACAGAGACCTCCCCGTAGAATGACACAGCGCCTGACCTGGCAGACCTGGTCCAGTGTGTGTCAGATGTTGTTAGGTTTCCTGCAAAAGCAGAGGTTCCAGAG